>OZ026612.1:66858647-66941147 GCA_964020975.1 Hermodice carunculata
GAGTATAAAGTTATAAAGTTCCACTTATGTGTATTACGCACCAGCCCCTCTATCTGTCATCGTCTGGTTATGTGTCTCTTCTGTATGTTTCTGAGGTATCTTTTACGTCTTGTCTATATGATGTCCTTTTCCTTCTGCAAGAGTGGTTAATATAGGGTTTCCCTGTTCCCCAATCGTTTTCATTTAAATAAAATATGTTTAAATCAAAAGTGGTGTTTACATGTACTCATATACTATTAAAATAATTTAAAGTAATTTGACATTTTCACTCCCAACTATTTGATAGAACCATGTAGAAAAAATAGATCTATAAGTTAATATCAAAGTAGGGTCAAATTTATGGGAATGACCTATAGCTACATGTACCACCTTAGCGAAAGCGTCTCGTGTTTTGTAGCTATTCTGACATTGTGATGTTATTTCAATCATATAACTTAGTTACTTTCCTTAGTTGTCTCTGTTATCTCCATACGGATCGACGACCAACCGCACCCAAGTTTGATTTTAAAGTCAGATGCACTCTCTGTCAGTCATATTGTTTACTGTGTAACGTATCAAGACAAAAAGGCCATATTCATATTTTTTAACCATAAGTTTAAATCTTTAAATTGACAAGGTGACTTTGGCATCAAAGTTTGTTTGTTTGTTTGTTTTTTTTTTGGGGGGGGGGGGTGTTTGTTTTGGTTGTGTTTTTGTGTTTTCCTTGTTTTGTTTTTTGTTTATTGAGACTTCTGGTCAAATTTTTTTAAATTTTGTTTTTTGGTTCTTGTTCTGTTTTGTTTATGCCATGAAATAAATTAACATAACTTGTCATACCTTGATTATGCTTCCCACATAGAGCATTAGTATCCACAGCGTTTATGCTTCACTCAGATCTATATTGAATGTACTAAGCCAATTTATTTTAGTGCTGAGTCATTTTGGACCCTCAAATGTGTTTTCTTGAATTGAAAATAGCGTTTGAGCCGTGGTACATTAATTTTTTTAAAAAAGATATTAACATTTTATTTGGTTTATTATTGTCTTTTAATCTCATTTATTCTTTTGGTCTAACAAAAGTAAGAAACAGGTCTAAACAGTTTAAACAGTAGGTGTCACACATGTAGCCAATTTCTCTTAAAAGTCTCATAGACGTTTTCTACAAATAGACATTTTGCCTTTTTCGAGCAAAAACCGCAAACAAAATTTAAAGAAACAAAAACAGGAAAACAAGCAAACAAAAAAACCCCAAAAGCATGATAGTTACAGAATACAAATAACTAAACAAACAAAACACCCAAAAGATTGTTCGACAAAACGCACTTCTTTGTCAGTGCACGACAGCTATATATATTCATAGAAAACTGATATCGCAATTAATCCAATTGTAAGGATACATATAGAAAGACTATTACTCTTGCTGTTTATTTTTTATTTGTGACGGAACCTGGCCACTCTGTTGTTGGTCTGTGTTTTCTGGCAGTTATTACCTGTGGTCTGGGAACCCATGGTGACTTGACAGTGGAGACAAATCAATGAATTAATTCGAACAGTACACAAAGTAAGTCAATTGAGACTACTGGTCACTGGAAGCTTCCTTTCTGTCATGTCCTTTATTACAAACGACCACAGAGTTGATTAAATCATTGATCAAAGTAACTTGTCGTAAACGTATGGGTTGATATATATATATATATATATATATATATATATATATATATATATATATATATATATATATATATTTATATATATTTATATATATATATCCCTCCCCTTCCTCCTTCTCCATCTTCCTCTCCCTCTGTCTGTCTGTCTGTTTCTCTCTCTCTCTCTCTCTCTCTCTCTCTCTCTCACACACACACACACACACGCTAAAGGAAGAGTACCTCTATATCCGTAAAGCAAGGGACACTGCAGGAAAATGGGTCTCAACATCGGAAGTCGAGGCTACCACCGAAATCAAAGCAATCCCAAAACTTACAAAAGTTACAAACATCAATCGATAAACTGTACTAATCTGGTCAAAAGGTTGATTAAGGCAAGCGAAGGACATATAAAATCCTGATTCAGGTGGCACAACAATGGCTTCGGACAACCGTCCCGTCAAAAAGCTCACGCTTGAACAGTGCTAATTTGCAATGCAAATCATGAATATCCTATTCTATATTTAATGTAAAATTGGGCTCAATAACTAAACGAGCATGCCGAATTTGATTAAAATATTACAAGAACATACATATACAACATTGAACAATTTCTTGGATGTCTTTGTGCGGTTAAGTGGATCATACTGCAATTGGTCAGTGATTATACTCATCACTTCCATTGCATTATGCCCCAGTATCAAAGGAACAATTTACATGTCAATATTCTGCAAGTCTTACCATCTGAACTAAAAACGTATCGGCAGCAATGGTAAGATACATTTTGAACAACGATGCTCCCCATCTGTCATCAACAAATAATAGGTTATTTAAAAATGACAAAAAAAACAAAACAAAACAAAAACAAAAACAAAAAAAACAAAAAAAACAAAAAAAAAAAAAAAAAAAAATGAAAGCAAGGCCCGAAATGTACGGATATGAACGAGACCAATCTTCACCAAACGAGTATGAATAGCATGTCATGGACACGAGTGAACGCCGTTAAATTAGGCAGTCATACAGGACAAGGGTGCGGAGTGAAAAAGGCATGCAAAGCTACCTCCCTTTAAGACACTTCTAAAAAGATTCCCCCTAAAAGATCATTCTTCATGGATCCCACGCCTCCATGCCCTGACTTAAATTTCACTGTGGGCCGTGTATGTCTTACAGCCGAACGCAATTTTCACGCTCTGATGCGTGAAGATGTTAAAAGGCGGCACTGGCCTGTCCAATGGTCAGGTGGATATCGCAGGACTACCCATCTCTTTTGTTTCAACATGCCAACCGTTAGTACGGGTAACCAACAACCAAATTGTCACTTTGTTCAGGCGTAATAAATACTACAACTTTTCACAGGGTTATAATGAAATGATATTATATATTTATGTCCATTATAATATTAAAAATTATTAGTATCTTTATCATTATCAGAAATATGACATTATATCCTGCTGTGTCAATACTCACTTGCATTATAATTTTCTTTATAGCTAATGTTTGGAGGGGCCTTTTCGGTAACAACTTGTCTCGGTAAGTTGTACCTTTTTGTGTTTTTGATTTTACAAACTGATAGTTCTTAGCCGAAGGTGTGAATTAAGACACGTAGCTGGTTGATACAATGGCACGTTACGATCCTTTACTTGTGAAATTCTGCTAAAGGCAGAATTAGACGAATCATGTTAAGATTTAGCTGACCACCCTCCCAGCACAAGTTACCTGCATAGCCCATAAAAATTACTTGTTTAGTATCACCGAAAGCCCCTTTATTTTCTGCCATCCCTACTTTTCATTTTATATTTTATTTTCCTTAAAATCACACATGTTTTAAACTTTGAGGAACAGGGTCAATGTTCTATTAGATCCAGTTTAAGTAAATTTGTATTTTATGGCTACTACGTTACCGGAAGTTTTAGCGTGGCAGATACCCAGGCAACAGACTACAGTTATAAATCCTTCTATTTTTCATATTAGCAATTGTTAGTCTAAAAATCAGCATTTCGCTATTTGTAAAATTTCGCGATCAGCATTAAACAGATAAAAATGTCAGAAAAATACGGATGGATTTTTGTCAAATAATTCCCAGCTCATTAATTGGTGATAACTGAAGTACGAAATAACACCTGGATATCAGCTTTATACAGGTGTATGAGCTTTGCTCATGCCAAGGTCACATCATTGTCCCTCCTCACCATACAGTTCTCAGCTGGCTTGGTAGACAGTGCACCAATATGACCACCAATGAAATAACTCTGTGATGCAGCCAACCTGACTCAGCAAACTTTATTTATACAGAAGCTACATTATGC
The DNA here is from genome assembly GCA_964020975.1 of Hermodice carunculata. Lineage (NCBI taxonomy): Eukaryota > Metazoa > Annelida > Polychaeta > Eunicida > Amphinomidae > Hermodice > Hermodice carunculata. The sequence continues at coordinate 66,862,579 of OZ026612.1, forward strand.
TGAAAACACAGTATTATCGCAATATTGAACCACGTCCGTTCGGATGCGTAACCACGCAATCTCAACTGTTGTCTGTAACCCCCAAGCTGCAGAAAAGCGATGACTTTCTTAGGGCTTCAAATTAGGGACGTGTTATAGAGGTCCTTGTTTAAATCAAGCGTGGTTCATGCATCATAAAGCCCTGGGTGGGGCTCAGAGAGAATGAAAGCAAGGCTCTTCATCAAATACTTGAATAAATCATGGATAAAAGAAAAATAAAATCCTCCTTCTTCTCTCATTTTTGAAAAAAAAAAACTATGATAAACAAGGTATATTATTTTAGGGGCCTACGGCGTGGATGCGCGACTTCGAAAACTTGAGTGGTTGTTGGTCAGCTAGTTTGTCTGACTGATCATATATCTCACGTACAGTTCAGCATGGTGAGAAATCGTCAATTGATAGATTTTGCGTTCTTTTTGAAATCGTGAATTTAAAGGAATAGATTTCAGTTTAGCTGTGACATTGCCTGTAAGTCTGCGACTGCATCTAGAGCGGAAATAAAGAGAAAGTAATCAAGAAGTCAATGGATGATAATATAGTGAGAACGGTGAGCTTCCGAGCTAATAGCCCATGTGCGAGTATGCAAGAACAATGGCTCAATTGGGCAGTTAATGATTAAATATACAAGCCGTGTCCCAGGCCCAGTGATCCTGCCTAATGGCTTCCAAGGATGTGTGCAGTTTTCAAAGAAATACACTAGGAATATGTCAATTTGCCTTCAACAATGCCCACACTGGCGGAAAGACCCTGCCTCTCTTGGCTTCTCTAAAACCCTCGCCCAACGCTCATCATAATCAGTGGGGAAAAAACCCTGGTATATAACCTATGTTACCTTTTCACTGCTAATTTTAAAACTGAGTTAACAGCTTTACTCGGCGCGCTTAGGCATGTCACGCCCATATTGCACCAAGGGAAACTGTTGACCTGGACAATTTTTGTGTTTTTTTTTCTTTGTCTGTCTGTTTTTTCGTTTCTGTTTTTGTTTTGCTTTGATTTGTTTTAAATTTTGAACTAACATGTCGGTAGTGGAATGAAAGCTCTTTTAACAAAGAATATAAACTTGGCATCATTATTACAGTTCAGATGATGAGAGTTAAGTCGTCAGCAGTGAAAGAGCTCAAGAAAAAAGGGTGTAATTACTTTCATTGAAATAAATAGAAAATTTTGACTACGTAAGCTGATTGGTTATAAGGCTTTAACAGTGACAAATGTAACGTAGTGCATATTTAATTACTTGAGAAGGCTCAGAGAATTTAAATTAATATGTTAGTTCCGGAATTGGCAAAATTGGAGTATGCGATGAGATTAGAGGTAGTAAAGGTGACAACTTTGGAAAATCTTAGGATAAGTGGTAATTTATAGGAAGTGTACAAATTTATAAACTTTTCTGAAGCTTTGAATTCAGATTATTTTTCAACAAAAGGAGTGATCCAGGTCTAAGGGGACACAGCTGCGCATTAAAGCTTTTAATAAGTTGTTGCAATCTCAGGAAACACTATGAGAATAGGGTAGTCTCTCTTTGGAACAGCCCACCCGAATACATAGTCAAAGCACCCAGTATTCTATTACTTTAAAAAATACTAAAATAATTTGTTTTTGGGCAGTAACCAAGGTTTACTATAATCTTTATATATATATATATATATATATATATATATATATATATATATATATATATATATATATATATATATATATATATATAGTTTTATGGTTTTATATTTTGAGGCCCATATGGCCCGGCATACTCTTGATGTGTGGTTTATATGTACTTTGCACACTTTTTACACACGATTGAAATGAAGCATGTGTTTTAATAATACTTGACGGGACTAGTGATGCACGCTTAAACTCTCTTTAACTCTCTATGGCCCCTTTAGAAAAGGATAACTTTATTCTTAAACTGCCCTTCTGTGGGCATTATATGAAACATTAGAGGAAATTGTAGCGGAATCTTGTGGACGGACGCGTTTATCAAAGGCCAAAAATGTGTCCCCTTAAATGAAATCAGCTAACTTAAAGGTGCAATGTGTTGAAGACTCCTTAAGGACTCCGTCTTCTCTTAGACAGCCTTGAAGCTTTGGGACTCCTTAAAGATTGCCTTAAAGCTGTAGTATCTTTAAAGACAACATCAGAAATGTTTGGATCCATATTGACGTCAGAACATGATTTTCAACTGGTGAAAGGCAGCCTTCACCTTTTTCAAACCAATGAATCCATGCCTGAAGAAAATTTCATGAGGCATGAAATGTGTGGGCGGGCATGAAATCAATGGTTGAGAAAGAGAGTGAAAGCATGCATCACTAGCCCAGTCCAGCGTTATTCAAAATCATAATTTATTTATTTCTTTAATGTAAAAATTGTACAAAGTACATATAAAGCACACATCATGAATATACCAGGCCATAGGCCCTTCAAAATAAAAAGACACATGTATTAAGGGACTGCCAGTTTGTAAGATTAAAAACACAAACATACATGTATAGTGGGTATCATCAGTATCGAATCCCATATTCCCAAACAAGTCAAAGAAAAAGTAAATCACGTTGTGAAGTTAAAATCAGTTCCAAATAAAATTCGTTTGGACATAAGAAGGGATCCAAGTTGTCCTTCAATCTTTTGATGCAGGCCTATTTGATGAAGTCAATTCTACAAATGGATCGCTCCAAACAAACAGGAAGGCAGTCAAACTGCCAGGTCAATAGCTGCATGTCAACTTAGATTCCACTATTCTTTTACTAACAGGCTCTCTGGCGGTCGCTCTTTCATATTCGCAGTTGCCACGGGCAGAAGATGTTTAAGCTCCCTTCATAGAGCTTCAAATGTAACAAGGGATTTCGCCTGTAGGGAACCTAACATCAAATATTGAAGTGATTGTAAATGGACGATCCCAAATAAAACAATATGCTGTAAAACCAAGGAGAGAGCAGGGTTAAAGTGTTAATTGCCCCATCGAATCGCTCTGTTTGTGTAGTGTACTGTATTTTTCTCGGTGCTCTCGTATGTCTCTATCTGTTGCAGAGTTGCAAAGTACATTTTGAAATATATTTACAACTTCTCTCTTTTTTTTTAAGATCAGTCGGGATATACAAGACTTGCATGCAGACCTACTGCACATTCTCTTCTTGCACTCTAAGCACATGATCGAATGACCCCATGATATAAAGTGAAGAAAAGCAGCTGAGATGCAAGTTCGATACAAAACTGATACTACACAATTCAACGTGCTTTAATTCGTAATATGTTATAAAGACTCCAAGTTAGTCCTCTTTCTCTGTCAGCCTAGTTAGAATTAACTTTCTCCAGAAATTTCCTTGACTTGAAAATTTGATATATTCTTTGAAGATCTCATTCTTGTATAAATAAACATATATTTATCACATACCGCTCAATTTTAGAATATTGCACTTGATTTGCTCACACTCACTTTACTTTTTCTGAGCAGTAAAGCAGGGTGGATATATATATATATATATATATATATATATATATATATATATATATATATATATATATATATATATATATATATATATATATATATGTACATATGTAGATCTCTTGTACACTATCTTTAATTTGCATTATATACATTTTGCCAATATTGGACAAGAAATGTAGTTTTGATTGAAGGTACCTTACATACATTGATATCATATTCTTAACACAATATCAGTGTGCCCAGAGGGAGAAGAGGTACAATTAACAATAAATATAAAGCCCCAAGAGGTAGAGGGAGCAGAGAAAACCCTCCTACACGAGGGAGATTCACTTTAGTGGGTCATGATGGCTCACACAGATCTCATTCTTATCCAGACCTTGAAACTTTGGAGTCAAATGATGCATCAATAGATTGTGTGGTTTGTAACATACCCTTCTCAAGTGATGAAAGCAAACTTCTGTGCTCTGAAGGATGTGAGTCTTGGAAATGTGTAACAGGTGCTAAGATCACTGATACTGAGTACACAGCGATGACCAAGGGAAGAGATCTCCATTGGTTCTGTTCAAATTGTGAAAAAATAGCAATGACTGCTGTTCTAACATATTTTGATGTTGAGGAAAAATGCAAGAAATATTGCAGCAATTTGGAAGACAGACTCAAAGCAGTAGAAGAAAATGTAGCTTCTAAAGCTGATAAGTCAATTGTTGACTCTTTAGGTGCCAGAGTGAAGACTTTGGAAAATAATATACTAGGTGTAGCAAAAGATGTTTCTAAGGTCAACACAGACATCAAAATGGTACAACTAGAATCTGAAGAGAAATATTAAAGGGTAAATAACATTGTGATCAGAGGCCTTGAAGACAAAGATGATACAAATGATCAAGATACTGTGCGAAAATTTATTGAAGGTAAAGGCTGCGGCAAAGCTAAGATTTAGAGAATATATAGGCTAGGACCAAAGAATAAGGGATTGAGAAACAACTCAGAAAACACGAACAGGCAACATACCTCTTCCCCTTGAACAGATACATCCTCAGGTATGACAAATCCTGATTCAAGTCAAACTGTTCCTGCTAATCCTACTCAAATGGAAGTCATAGTTGCTCTTGTATCCTTAAGACCTAGGCCAGTCAGAGTGATTCTGGAAAACACTGACGACAAGAAGAAAATATAAAAAAAAACAAAGTTAGATCTTTGAACACTGACTTATATAACCCCAAAAGATATTCCTTGTTCCGGATATGACAAATTTAGAGACGGAACAAAATGATGACCTCAGGAAAAGACTTAAAGAGGCTAAAGAAAAAATCCATCTCAAGATTTTCGGACCCACAGTGGTCAAGTAGTGAAGAGGCAGATCTCCAAAACACAAATAAATTGCACTGTACATATTTGCACACAACTTTAAAAAAAAAACAGAAAGCAATACTGACCTATATCTGTTTGTTCTTTCAACGCAAGATGTCTCCATAACAATTTGCACAATTTAAACTCGCTTACATGAGAACTCACCAGATATAGTAGTGATAACCGAGACCTAGTTTTCACAGGATATTGTAAACAACAAATACTTACCTGAAGGTTATGTAGAAGACAGAAACACAAATTATTACTCGCAAGGCACTTACCAGAGAGAGGACAGAGGTGGTGTGCTGATAGTGGTTAAAGGTAACCTAAATCCAGTGGTGTTTGACTCAGAAACTGAAGCAGAAATTATGGGTTGGAATAAACCCAAGACCTCACTTGAAATTGCTGATTGGTGGATGTTACCGACCAGAGGAAGATGAAATAAACATGCTAAAGAAAATCTGTGCCTCTGTTTACAAAATCAATTCCAGTAATGTTATTTTACTGGGAGACTAATTTCAGGGGTATCAATTGGGATAAGCTCTCAAGCAACATACATATTCATGAAATTTTCCTAGAATGTATACTGGACATACTCTCAACCCGGGTTGTTTCTGAACCTACAAGGGGTAATAACAGTTTGGATCTAGCCATAGAAGGTGACCCTACCACGGTTCTAGAATGTCAGGTAGCCCTAACTTTTGATACTAGTGACCACAACTCAGTTTGGCTCAAAGTGAATTGTCCAGTGCCTAGAATAAACTATGCACCCAGAAAAGTTTACATATATTCTAAGGGCAATTATGAAGATATAAATAAAGAGCTCATTGAAACTAATTGGGATTTTATAAATGCTAAAAGATACATAGAAAGCCCTTGGTTTAGGTTGAAAGAGATTTACTCTGCCCTAGTAGACAAACACATCCCTTACAAACCCAAAGAAGAAAGAAAACAAAAACAAAAAAAAACAATGGGTCAGATACCAAAAATTTAAAGTGGAGTCTGATAAGATTCTCTTTGACCAAGAAGTTCTAAAGCTAGAGACACAGTTTAAAGTCAAAATCCCACTATGAAGATCACTTGGTAGACAAAATGGAAACAAATCCCAAGCATTTCTGGAATTGCACCAGATATTTCGCCCGCACCAAAGCTACCATGGATTCATTAGAACAAAACGTCAAGCTTGTCGGTGAAGATATTGAGAAAGCTGAAATCCTAAATGAGTACTTCATATCTACCTTGACACATGAACCTCCAATTCCAAGTTCCCTCCCACATGAGGAAAATGTTGAATTCATATTACGAGATATTCATTTAGACAAGTCTCAAGTCAGAGTGAGGTTACTCAAGCTAAAACCAAATAGAGCACATGGACCGGATGATATCTCCATAAACGTCTTACGTAGATGTCCTGATCTTGACTTACACTTTTCTTTACTGTACAATAAATTCATACCACTGGTTGTCACTCCTCAGGACTGTAGTGGCTTTCATATTACTCCTTTGCATAAAAACGGGTCAAGATTACATGCAAAAAACTGCCGTCCAGTATCCCTGACAAGTCAGATCGTTAAACCTCCAGAGAGACTTGTTCTTGACCAAATTAATCATTTGACTAGCACAAATGACTCTTCATTGTGGCCAACACGGATTTCAGCCTCAATGTTCGTGTAGAACTCAGTTGCTGGAGTGCTTAAATGACTGGACAGAAAACCTGAATAATGGCTATGAAACGGATGCAATATATCTTGACATTGTGAAGGCACTCGATACAGTTCCGCATCGCACGTTTTTGTATAAATAAAGACAGGTTGGTATCAGAGGAAAGATCTGGTCGTGGATAGAGAATTTTCTGACCAATTGTAGAGAAAGATTGGTCCTGAGGAATGGCTCCTCCACTTGGCAGAATGTATTTAGTGGAGTCCCTCAGGGCTCTATCCTGGGCCTCATCTTCTTTTTGATTTATGTGAATGATTTACCAGACTCAGTAAGGACCACAGCTAAAATGTTCACTGATGATACCAAGCTTCACAGTAAAGTTGAATCATTAGACGACTCTAATAGATTACATGTAGATTTAAATAGTTTTGCTAGCTGGTCACAACAATGGCTACTCAAGTTCAATGAAACCAAGTGTTATGTGCTCAAAATAAGACAATGTTTGAACTTTATATGCACACTGAATGGAGTGACTCTTGTACAGGTAACACACCAAAAAGATTTAGGTATTCTGATTTCGGAAGATCTACATCCACGGAAGCATATAACTGAAATAGTCAAAAAAGCAAACAAAAGAATAGCGCTCTTTCACTGAGCTAGCAGATAAAAAGATTGTAACTTTGTGTCAAAGTCTGATTAGACCAATATTGGAATACGGGACCCCAGTGTGGAGCCCCTGGCATAAAAAATCGATTCATTAGAAAAAACACAGGCAAGGTGCTTTAGACTCTGTGAAAACTATATACAACTACTCACATTACAAGAGAGGAGAGAACAGCAGGATCTAATAGAGACATACACTTATAAATAGCTCAATGGTCTGTATAAATCTGACCCCTGCGCATTTTTTTCCGCCCAAATCGTCATCTTAGAGGCCACAATAAGAAGTTGCTCAAAAAGAGGTGCACTTCTGATGTACGGAAGCACTTTTTTCCAACAGAGTCATCAATCCGTGGAATCAACTGCCATCAGATATCGCTGAAGCACCGACCCTGGCAACGTTTATAAGACGTCTAAGATCCCGTATGTAAGGACTGAAGGGATAATCAACCAACGTGTATAAGACGTCTAAGATTCCGTCTCTAAGGACTGAAGGGATAATCGACCAAGTAACCAAGTAAAAGCAAGTAACACCCACCCATATATATATATATATATATATATATATATATATATATATATATATATATATATATATATATATATATATATATATATATATATATATATATATATAAGCATTCAGACTCAAGGACAATTTACTTGTCATTCAAGACTGGGGTAAAAAAAATGGAAAATCGATTTTATTATATTTTAAATTCGCTGACGAAACTATTAAAAGAGTTAACGAGCACAAACACTTAGGTGCCATCCTTACTGATAATTTATCAAGGGACAGTCACATACGATCAGCGTGTAACAAGGTCGCCATTCATTTGGGGGAGAATAAGGAAATGTATGTAGACGTTACCACTGAAAGCGCTTGAAAGTATTTACATATTATCTATCAGACCGATTCTTGAATATGCAGCCTCCATTATTGACGGCTGTTCAGTGAAGTGGAGAGTAATGTTAGAATCCGTACAGTATAGAGCTCCATTATTTGTATCAGGTGCCATGGGGACTTCGAGTCTAACAAGGTTCAGGATTGCCTTGGGTGGCCGAGTTTGGCAGACAGACAAAAGTATTGTAAACTTGTTCTTTATTTTGAATTAGTCAGATTGCTTTGCCCTGCTTATATGTGTGAACTCTTACCTACGCAAAATATAGATAGGCTTAACTATATATTACGAAACAATTCCAACAGACCTTTGGTACCTTATCGGATAAATGTCTTTTCAAAAGGGTTAATCCCGTTAACAACAGATTTCTTTAATTCATTGCCTTTCAATATACGTTCCGCCCAGTCTTTGATCAATTTTAGCAACCATATCAAGAACATTTTGTTTCCTGCCAGACGCGATCATCTGAAACACGGCCCTCGCAGGCCAAACATACTAAACAACCGATTAAGATTTCAGTTCTTTGAATGCCCATCTATTTTCTAGACACTCATGCGACACTCAAGCGTGTGCCTGCGGCTACCATGCCGAAACAACCTCACATTTCTGTTGCAGTGTCCATTCTTTATGCTACATAGACAGCACTTTTTGCCAAGGATCAATGACATTATCGTGACGTCTCAAACTGGTCTTTCATTTTATAATCTCTCTAACGTTGGCAAAAGTAAATTGTATTTATTTGGTCATGACCAACTTTCTCATGACAGTAATTGCAGTATTTTTCATACAACTATGAACTACATTTGCAATGCAAAGCATTTTTAAAAGACCAGTCAGAGCCTGACAATGAAGACAACGATGATTATAATAATGATGATAATACTGATAACAATAATGTTGACGACTAGCGCCTGTATTGAAGGTCATTTCCCTTGTATGTAAATACACTTGAATGTATATAGTCCTGTATTTTTTGTATTTTTTCCACTCATTTTTTTTTTTTTTTTTTTTGCTTTTACTCCTTTTCATCCAGAAAATCTCTGTATCGTGCATTGTCCAAGTAGACTGTACACACAAACTCATATTGGATAACAGAAAAAAAAAGTAATTTTTTTGTAATGAACAGAAATTATAATAAATGAAAGTGACGTGACGATGACTCCAGGCAAGGATGCAATATCTGCTATCGTTGGGGCTACCAATAACACAGAAGCCAATAGGATGGCTTTCGAAACTAATCTCGCCTTATGGTTATAAGTATATCCTAATTTGTTGTGCAATTATCTAGACATGTCATCCTGTATGTATAATGCGTGATATCATAAGATTTTATTTCTTGCTTTATCCATCCACAATTATCATGATGGCCACATTGCCGACGTGTTATGATGATCATGATTCCAGATGAATCCATGCTGAAAGAACTTCCTGTTATTACTTATAATGTGGCCATAATGTAGGTCAGTCCATTATAAACTACACAAAATATCTCAGAGTCATTAGGCACGCAATTCATTTTTCAAATTTGCTGGCCCCTATCACAAACAGATCTTTACAGATTTTTTGAAGCATTACACAAAATACATCACTCAAAAATTAAGGAAAAACAGAAACTAAATTTCGTGTATGTCCCACAATAAACCTTGATATTTTTCATATTCACATTTTTCGAAATATTTATAAGGATCTGTCCAATATTGCTCGAAATGGGCAAAAAAGAAAAAAGAAAAAAAAGGAAATGAAATGAAATGAATTGGCTAAATTCGAGGGCTGGTTATCACAAAATTTACACAAAGACACAAAGTTTACACAAATTAATCTGATACGGCATTTGTACTGATACTTTGAACTGCCCGAGATTGCCATTCCTTTAAAGGTAAACAAATTTGTGACAAATATTTATAAGGCTGGTAATAGCTTGGGAGGGAGGGGATTTGTTTTGTTGTTTTTTTTTTCTTTTTTTTTTCTTTTTTTTTTTTTTTTTTTTTTTTTTTGTTTTGTTTTGTTTCTGTTTTGCTTTTTTTTGTTTTTTGTTTTTTGGACCGAAAAAATCACTGATGAACTTGGTATAAATAACTTCAGATATACGAGGTAATGGTGTGTACTATATAATGACAGTGCTAATAAATTGATTGATACACATAAAAATATATTTAAGAATTATTTTAACATACAAATATCTGATGAAGGCTCATCAATACCTATTCTGTTTCGGATTCCTAAATTACATAAATATCCTTATAAAGCAACATTCATTGCAGGGACATCACAGTCAGGTGATATGTTTAACTAGTATTAAAGACCACGTGCGTAAGTAATACAATATATAAGCATACTGGAATAAACTGGATTTGGAATGCCAGTAATTCCGTAGAACTGATTTGTTTACTTTATACAAAAAACAAGCACATAAAAATATAATAGAAGCACACGGAGAATTGATCTTGAGAACTCCTTTACTCAATTTGGGCCATTGGTATTTCAACAAACCAGAAGTATCTCATGGGAAGTAATTGACGGAGCGGGGGGTACTCCTATTACTTAGAGGGTAGGCCCCGCGGGAAAGACTCCCATTTTGGACCACTTGTCGCTCTCAAAGAATCCCCTTTTTCAAACCATGATGCTAAACGCCCATTGTTTTAAAAATTTTCGCTCCCAAAGACCCCCATAAATTGTTCTCGAGCTCAGTTACGGCTCTTTTTCCCTCATGGGATCTGCTCATCTACCCTGGTACTTTGTCAATACCAAACCCCAAAGACCCCCACCCCCTATTTTCGTATTGGATAGCTCCCATTGGGTCTGGGTTTCATAACCTTAGTGGAGCACATCCACCCTCAAATATGGGTAGTGCCCCCCCCCCCCTTGGGGGTCCCTTTCTGAGCAATTTAATAAATATGAAATCCTTTTCTCAGTGTAAGTTTAATTTTTTCTTATAATATTTATTTATTTATTTATTTATTTATTTATTATTTGCTTAATCTATCTATCTATCTATCTATCTATCTATCTATCTATCTATCTATCTATCTATCTATCTATCTATCTATCTATCTATCTATCTACACATATATATACATATATGTATATATATGTATATATATATATATATATATATATATATATATATATATATATATATATATATATATATATATACTTCCTTCCTTACATTTCGGGTGCTCATTGGACCAGCGAATATGCATTGGCCTGTCATCGCTTGGGCCCGGGTTCGATCCCCAACAATGTCAACAAATTGTCCATCCCTGGAAGCTCCTCCTACGTGGAGTCCGATTCCTCCATCGATTCGAATTTCACGGCGTGCTTTGGCAAGTTCCCAAACCCATGCTGACCACCGTACGTTTTCTCCGGGATCGCCGGTTTCCTCCTACATTTAGTTTGGGTCTGGGTTTAATTAAAACCCTCAGTTGAGCACATCCACCCTCAAATATGGGTGGTGGGGGTCCCTTTTTGGGCCAAGATCTTGCATACTGGACCCTGTGGAAGAACAGCCATAGGCTGAACAGGCTATCCAGTATAAAGATGTTCAATCATCATCATCATCATCATCATCATCATCATCATCATCATCATCATCATCATCATCATCATCATCATCATCATCATCATCATCATCATCATCATCATCATCATCATCATATTTAGCCCCGCTCAGCATGCAAGCTGCTTTCCACAGGGGCCCTGGTTACACACACTCATTCATACATTCGCATTAGAAGTAAATGTTGTGTATATTGATTATTAAAACTGTAACCACAACAAAATAATAAGAATAAGCATTGGTTTAAAATTAACAAATTATCAATAAAAGATGCAATATCTTGATAAAACGTAGTGAGTTGATCAAGATGATGATGATAAAATTTCTTAGCTACAAGTTGTAAGGTTTATTATTTTCTTTTACAAGTAGTTAGGGATGGTGCTTGTTGCACCTCTTGCGTTAAGCTGTTCCATGTCTTGGCACCTGTCGATAAAAACATTCTCTGACCTGATTTACTGCGTGTGCTAGGGACAACAAGGTCTGTACTACCGTCCCTAGTGAAGTAACTGTGGGCTTCTGACACTACGGTGAAAATGCTACTCATTCGCACAGTAACTGGAAGCGTTTTCAATTGGAACTAATGTGTGCTTAAATATAGCTCGATGGTGATTGTGTCGAGTCCCAACATCAGTCCTGCAAATTTTTTTCAGCATGTCTGATGCATGTTCTACGTCCTTTCAGAGAACTATTCTCGCTGCCCGATTTTGAAGCTTTTGAAGTATGATTAGGTTTGGCAGAATTGACTATACTGCATCGTAGTAGTACAAGAGTGGTAATATTAGAAAACTGCAGAGGAGTAGAACCGAACTTTTGACACATATGGAGAGACTCATCTGAAAATACCAAGGCCATGCGAGATTTTGGAGCATATGGTCTCAACATGTTTGTTCCAGGACAGATGTTTCTCAAACCGTAAATCTAAATATCAGAACTTTTCAGCCTGTTCAATTTAGTTGCCATAAACTGTAGCATTCATCTGGTGGTCTCACACTCATTCCTAATAACATACATTTTTTTTGTTTGTTTTTGTTTTTTTTGTTTTTTGTTTTTTTTTTTTTTTTTTTTGTTTGTTTGTTTGTTTGTTTTTTTTTTTTGCTTTGTTTTTTTTTTTTTTTTTTTTTAATGTTTAGTGATAGGAGGTTGTCTATCAACCATTCAGCTGCTCTGGGCATTTCAACATTGAACATCCTTTCAATATCATACACAGACTCAGCAGCAAGGAATGTAGCGAATATAGTGAACTGATTGATGTGAGCTCTGTAAGTCTTGCCATTATAAGCAAGAACTTCTTATACATAATGTATTAACGTATTTTATATTATTTCATGTTCATATATTCTTTCAATTGAAGGGTTGTCTTTGCCAATTATGAGGTCAATGCGAGCAGCCGCTATCACTAACAAGCGTGCCCGGGAATTAAAGGCTGCGAAACATGCTTGATGGTTTGTCACTGATGAAACTATTATAAATTCATGTGGGTGTTGAAACTTTAATTTTTGTTTAGCGGAACGTGATAATAATGAGTAATTAAGGCAAAGGTCTACACATTGACAGTTACCAGATTCGCTATGGGGCGTGGAGAGATTGAATTGCGCTGGGGATGGGGGTGGGGGTGGGCAGTTTGGTTTGTTTTTTTTTTGTTTTTTTGTATTTTTTTTCTTTTGTTTTGCTTGTCAAGTTTTTTTTTCTCTTTGTTTTGTTTTGTTTATTTAGCGTTGAGCAGAGCTAAATGGAAAACTTGACGCTTTCTCTTGTTGGCATAAGTCAAACTGGGTTGTGTATTTTTCTGGTTTCTATGGTGACGTGCACGTCGAGGTACAAGTGTGGGTGTTTTATATATATATATATATATATATATATATATATATATATATATATATATATATATACATGTATATATATGTATATATATATGTATATATATACATATATATACGTATATACACACATATGTATGAAGGCACACACACACACACAAATATATATATATATATATATATATATATATATATATATATATATATATATATATATATATATATATATATATACGCCTTCTTGTGTTTGTATGCATATGTGTGTGTAAGGCGTATCAGATGTAAAAATACTCAACGTAAGCAGCCTTTAACAGTCACACACAGTCTAATTACTATGTTGGACGTTCTACTTATTTCCTTGTCTGTGTTTATGAGTCGATTGCTGAAAAATGCCATGCTCTTTTCGCCTGTACAAGTGCCTCTAGCTGTGCCCAGGTAACACATTAAACTGATGCCAAAGAAGGTAATGTAAAAAAGGGGAAAATCTACTTTAAATATGTTTCATCAAATATCCAAGTTACCTACGACCTAAACATATATGTGTGGTTGCGGCAGCCTGACCGACACAACTAAAAACGCCCGAGTCCGGACCCTGAATAAATTTTATGAAAAAAAAAAAAAAAAGCTTTAAGCCGTATTTCCTTAATAAGGATTGATCGACCTTGACTGGAATATTTTATGGAGAAAGTGGCCGTCGTGTTCCATCATTTTGCAGTAAACTCACCCCAAACACAGCTTTTTATTTCAACTTATCTGGAACTAAGGCTTCACTTGGGCCGGAGGGAACCAGCTGCATTGCCACGGCTGTTCGGTGAAACAACACACTGCATAGCCCGGGTTGAAAGTTTATATCGAGAAAGTGGTATTCATGTATCTTTATTTTGCAGTAAAGTCAACACAAACACAACGTTTTATTTCAACTTGTCTGGAGGGTTAACTTGGGCCAGGGAAACTGCATAGCAAACCTATAGCCCCATTTGTGAGGCATCAAAGCCGTCTATCCTAACATAGAAGCTCGATGGCTCATACTTGGGCTAAGCAACACAAATTTCAATAAGGCATAGCCACGGTTATTCGGTGAAACAGTATGCATAGCTTGATTGTTTGGTGATCGTTATTGTAATATTTTGCTAGGTTTCAGGTGTTCGTTCTCCGAGTTACCAGATCAAACGATCGTTAAAGTACTTTCAAAACATGACTTACCATCTTAACTTTAGTTTGCCTGATGGGTTGTGTTTGAAGCAGTTATCATCGTCAGTTAGGAATCCAAATGCGACACGATACCTCGCGCAGGCAAATAATGCACCATTTTTAACATGGCGCTATGCATTGCGAGACAGTCGCACAAAAGGACATTTGATTTGGATATCAAAGTGAATCGCGGCCACAGCATATATCATATCATTGTTGCTGCTCTGAAATATTTGCAAAATATATACTTTTGGTTTCATATATGATAACCCTCAAGAACGTCCCTATACTAACCTCATTTACAAACCATTGGGTGCCTAATTCCCAATTTTCAAAATGACATCCAAGTCCATGGGTTTTTATATAACTGGTAATCAGCGGAATTGAATTTCAGAATTATCCTCGATTCCTGTCAATAAAAAATGGCTAGCACTCTACCTGCAATGGATAGGGAGGGTGAATTTAACTGGCCTGAAAATGGTCTGGGAGTTCTATTTAAGATGTGAAATACTCTAATGATCATATGGAAGGGTTGGATTTCAGCAAAATGAAACCATTCTATGAGGTTTGTAGTTGATCCGTTAGCAGGACAAAAAATTCATTCCCAGGACATATGTACACTTTATCTATGTTAAATTTGGCATTTTGGACCAGTTGGATGATAACTGAAAAGTATCACATGACAATTACTGTTTGGAAAATAATCCAAGTCTAACTGATAACCTCCCAGGTCCACTTATCTTTTAAACAACTGTTAAAGGAAAATTATGGTTGAACTTTATTGGAATAATGGGTTTTTTAATTTTCAGTCAGTAACACTAGGACCTTGTTAAGTTTTATTTGTCCCGGAGAATCGAGCTTACCTTAAAATTGAGCCCTTACTTTTGCAACCAGCGCCTTTTAGGCTGTTCAGCATGGGTCTTGGTCAAACATTCGTCGGCAACGACTTAAGGCGCGTACAGTTATTCATTCTATCTTAAAAGTAATAAATCCCTGTAAAAATGACATAAGGCCCAGAACAGGAGAAAAGTGTCACATCTTAGGCACCGACTTACACAATTTAGCAAACTTTTTATTGCATAAACGACAAAGCGTTTAGAAAGAATAATGATAATGAAAGTATATGATAAGAAGCAACAGTATTAACATCAAATAAGTGTACCCTCTACCACTTTAAATCGCACTACGACACATGGTTTAGTATTGTTGTCAACCATGTGATCACAAAGAGGACGCCCATCTCTTGTGGTTACTTGGGTTGCAATGATGTTTTCTCAGAGAGTGACAATCTTTAGTTGAATATGCCCAATGCTAGAGAAATCACAGGTTGTTTTTGTTTATAGCATCCTGCATAATGCTGAAATATTTATTTTGATTGGAGCTTTATTTATTAAGATTTATAAGTTATAGGTTTGTTCACGAAAAAAAGAAGACACTACTTACAACAGTATATAATTTCATTTTTCTATTTTTGTTTTAAAATAGTTCTAAAATAGTGTTTGTTGGCAGTTTTAAACACTGTGCCTGTTCTTGATTCTTCCAGAAACAATGTTTTTTCCCAGTGGTTAACAATATCAAGATTTTTTTTACATTTATTTAATTGTATTCTTTTGTCTTTTGTTTTGTTCTAACTTGTTTTTTTTTTCCTGGTTTTTTTTTTTTTTTTTTTTTGTTTTTGTTTGTTTTATCTTGTACTGTTTGTTTTTTCCTGGCAATGTTCAAAAACAAAAACAAAAACAAAAAGCAAACAAAGAAAAAAAAAACAGACAAACGAACAAACAATTAAACACACAAACTGAAACAAAAACAAAAACACACACACATCATTTTAAATTGTATATTTTTTCGTTATTTAATTTTTGCTTAAAATTGTTCCAAAACCAAGGTTTTGTCCCAGTGGCTAAAGAAAAAAACAGTCTTCAAATATGTCAAATTTAGCAAATCTATATAGAACAGGTAACGCCTTGACAATATCAAGATTTTTTTACCTTTATTTAATTTTTATACTTTTATCTTTTGTTTTGTTATGTTCTTTGCTTGTTATTGGTTTTTGTTTGTTTATTTGTTTTTGTTTTTTTTTTTTGTTTTTTATTTTTTTTATTTTTTTTTTTTGTTTTTTTTTTTTTTTTTTTTTTGTTTTTTGTTTTTGTTTTTGTTTTTGTTTTGTTTCTTATTTTTTGTTTTTGTTTTTTTTTTTTTTTTTGTTGTTGTTGGTTTTTTTCTTGTATTGTATGTTTTTTTTCCGGGCAAAGGAATCCAGTTACGCTTGTACACGTGGTTGTTACAGTGTTTAAAGGCTTAATGTCAGAGCCACTTAAGACTAGAAATCCTTTTGCAGATGATCATGCAAACAAAAACTGATTTTATGTCCATGACTTCAATTGAATGATCCCCTTAAAGAAAAATAAGTGGTCTGAAAAAGATGAATACATCTTGCGTGCATAATTAATCATTTTTCGATAAACTGGGCCAATTATGCATGGATATCAAATGTCATCTGCTGCAATTTATGTCCCTACATTGCCCATTACTGGGGAACACCATAACCACAGGCGTATGAAAACTTTAAATGGGTGATCAACAAGTACGCACAGCATATACACATCGCGAATATTCATGTCCACAGGCAGTAGCATTACGATGAAAAAGTATCAATAAAGTTCATATTTTCATTTTGGTATTGGGGTTCAGGTTCCATCCTCATCTACTAACCTTTGATAGCTTTGGTGTTAACACTACTGAAAGGTCAGTACCACTGTCAGCAAATAAAACACAGGTGTCCACACAAGAACCTGAAACAGGTCCACAGTGTGCGACCCCTATGGCAGAATACAATCACGGCGAGAGTCACTGTGGATGAAATACTACAACAATGATTCACTACATGTACACTTAGGAATTGGATTCGTCGCGTAAATCTAAGGTGGTCTTATTAATACACCGTACCCATATCGAATATATCCAAATCCACGGTCTCGCCTCAATTACATCTGTTCATTCCAAAGCAGATTTCAATATATTTGAACTTTGTGCACCGCAAAAAAAATCTATTCGACAATTTCTTAATTGAGGTTGGAAAACAAAATGCTTACAGCTCTCTTGTTGCTCACTGTTACATCAATTTTGCTCGAGAAATGTAGGAAAAGGGACTATTTTAGTCTGTATAGGCAAATGCCTGAATGCTGTGTTGCGGTGGTTGAGCTAACTGCTGGGGGATAAGCATGCGAGTGCATGCGGTGTCAGCTTGCACACAAAGAGAACACGCATGTGAATTCAGCGGTCTTAGATCCTGAATTAAAGGTCAGGGAAGTGGTTATCTTTGGAACAATACATTGCGTGGTAACCAAAGTTACCTGTAACATGGGTGGTAGGAACGGACCAATAGGGAGCCAGAAAAGGTGCTGATTATATCACATAATCCATTCTTTCTGTGAAAAGTGCGCAATATGGTCTTCCTTCATTATTAAATAACAAGTGAAGCAAACACATAATAAACACTTTTCACACAATAGCATTGATAGTGTTTTCCTGTGCAGCATGACCTGCAGGCAGTGTGTTCTATAAAAAGTTGTTGTTGACACCTTCCCCGGATGAGCCCAAACTAAGGTATTGTTCTAGCAGGATCTGTGCAGATGACCACAGGACTTGGAATAGTACAGGCGTGTATTCCCAGAACTTTCCAAGTTGTCTGTCATATCTAGCATGACAACACTGTCGATATGATATAAGTTGATGTACATACCTCAATTTACAACACTTAATCAGTGTCCATGCCGAGCATGAACCTTAAAAAAAGTGAATTAATAACAAAAATGTATTGTTTTTCTACCTGCAATATGTTTCTTGTAGCGTGTACATTATTACATATACTCCTCTGAAAAAATAACTGTTGAGTGGGAATACTGTGCAATTCACTTAAATCTGTCATTTTGGCTTCCACTACCTGGTCTTCCTCACGCCATATCGATAAGTAGAAAACAGTTGAGCAAGCAGTCAAATTTGTCTGTGCATGTGTCAATTTACGTAAGCGGCAAACTACACCATGCACAAAAGGTAGGGGAAATTCCATGCACCAAGGAATATCTTGGTCAGTTCCTACCACCCTTATTACAGGCCATTTATAACATGTTAGAATGACCACTGTGCCATCATAATCAACTCGGTCTTCGAGCTCGTTCATTATGTGTCATAACGGCCATGTGACATATTTGACTATCACATAATATATGTGGAAATAAGCAGCATAAGTAGCAACAAGTTAACAAAATAACTTCCAAACATTATGCATCGCGGCCCATTTGTGTAATATGCGTTATTTTTTTTTCTTTTCTTTTTTCTTTTTACTCCAGTGACCCATGCATCCAAATGGAGCTTATCGTTGCCAAATTTATCTCTTTTGCCCTCATAATCAACGAGGTATTCGACTTCGTTGAATACGTGGCATAATGCTCATGTCACATGTTATAACTATCACATAATATATGTGGAAATGAGCAGGCATAAAAGTAACAATGAGTTACCAAAACAACTACCGAACTTTATGCATCGCGGCCCATTTGTGTAAAATGCATTTTGTTCTTTTTACTCCAGTGACCCATGCATCCAATGAAGCTCATTGTTTCCAAATATATCTCTTTTGCGAAATTTAGTGCTAGAATTCCACATTCATTTCGGCAAACTAATTGAGTATTTATGTTATCTTCTTTACTTTTTAATATCGAACAAGCAATGGGTAGCCTGACTGTGCACTATTTTACGACGCTGTGCTTGGCATTGGCGTGACACTTTTACACGATTGGTTTTGAAGGGCTTAAAAAGGTTTTACAGTGAATCATTTGGGGAACCACGAGAAATAAATAAACCTTTACCATTTTACGGGTGCTACAACATTTTTCTTGCATAGATTCTTTGATGGAGCACTTATGTTCAGTTTTAAACTGGTTTGGTATTCTTCAAGTGCATACCGTC
Organism: Hermodice carunculata; assembly: GCA_964020975.1. Classification (NCBI taxonomy): domain Eukaryota; kingdom Metazoa; phylum Annelida; class Polychaeta; order Eunicida; family Amphinomidae; genus Hermodice; species Hermodice carunculata. Next base: position 66,882,163 of record OZ026612.1, read on the forward strand.
GCGTTGTCGTGCATAATGTATAAATCTATAATGTACAGACTTTATGTATTTTCAGTGGTATTTTATTTATTTATTCATTTATTTATTTATTTATTTATTTATTTATTTATTTATTTATTTATTTATTTATTTATTTATTTATTTATTTATTTATTTATTTATTTATTTATTTATTCATTCATTCATTTATTTACTTATTTATTTATTTATTTATTTTTTTTTTTTGTCTGCTGACAAATACAATTGGTACTCTGGTTTATATCTCACCTTTGAAATGCAATGCTGCAAGAATATACCGTATGTTCTCGATTTTTTATGTATTATGATACAGTTTCTCACATAAGAGATCTACTTGTAAAATTTAACTTTCTCTCTCATTCTGCATATAACTGCTTTGCTGTTGTAATAAAAAGCTGGAGGCATCAACACGAAGCCATCCCCTGTTTAAAACGAAGCAAAACAAAATATTACAAAAAAACAAACAAATAAATAAAACAAAAGCAAAAAATTACCCACGTTAAAAAAAATACAAAAAAGTAGAAAATCCTTTCCATTGGTCAATTTGCTGTATCCTGATGCCATGTCTAAATTTTACCAGAGAAAGATATCGAATGATAGTACACATACAAACTACCGTGAAACAAATCCGTGTCCCTGCGCGCTTACAATGAGGAGGGCCTTTTCCAGTTTGTAGTTTGAATTGTGATATCATGAAGAATTCGACAACAGCGGCCAGACACAAAGGTGTCATTGACATTTAACGCCTCAAGGCCTGAAAGATCATTATTCTTGTTTTCCAATTCATCGGATATTTGACACTAATACATCTATATAACACTTACTTTTTAACTCGCTTTCCAAACTCAAGTCTGTTTTGAAAAATATTCTGTTTTTATACCTTTTCTCCCAATTTTACGCTTGCCTCTTTGTAGCGTACTTATGTGGATTCAGTTTTACTACATCGGGTATTTTGATCTAAGTTGTTGTAATCCATAAGGTAAATGCGGGTATCACGCATTTTGGGAAGTGTCTATCTGGTGGCAGGTGTGAGTGTAGACGAATGTGATTCTTTCAGAGGTCGACGTCAACGCGTTATTATAATATTTTGACTGCGTAGACAAACATTGGACTACGAGCACTGCTAAAATAATTCACAATATCTGATAATCTTGGACCAAGTTCATGGTATTCAAATGTAAATGATCCGAATGAAAAGAAGGGGCATTCTGACGGCCCTTAACCCTTAAATGCGAAAAAGTAGTAATAAATATTTGGTCTATAACTTTGGGATAGAATAGCTTGAATAACCAGGATAAGGTCATTTTATTGTCATCAGATCAGGTTGACCAATGCTGAGGAACTAATAACAAATAAAGTCAGAGAGAAGGTGTAGATTTCACCAAAAAGAGTTCCACAGTCCTCTGATGTTACTGGATTTAATTAAATCAAGTTTACACGGCATGACCTTCTCTAGCCGATAATCTCAGATAGAGCCACCGGATATGCTGAACCCGGCACCAACTACACCTTTAGTGGTCTTCATTTTTCCTTAGGGAATGAAAGGCGCCAGTTCCCAAGACAGGTGGAAAGATGATGCGATACTTGGCACTTGATGTATAGATCTAATCCCACGTCAAACGACAGAGACAAATGATAATTAATACGTTCATGGCTGATTGAACCGTAATCTGCCAAGATGGATTCGGTGACATCTTCCTATCTCCCTCGTCTCCTTGTAATAGTCCCATCAATCGTGTAATGGATGTTACGGTTCGGCATTGGAATTTAATAGGGCACGCTGCAGCTTAAGATGACTACTGATTAATGTTATTGGTAATTCATATGTAACTTGTAAAATGCGTTTTCCTTCGTCAAACATGTTGCCGATGGTGTCAAGAACCCTCCTAGATGTAGTCCAGGAGATTTTTCATTATTCTCGAAACCCCCGTGTATAAAGGGCGTTTCTGTTGGGCATTTATATATTTGACATATGTAACAGGTTCGGAAAGAGACTCGATTCCTTTTAAATTAGTTTTATTGGACACCTCAAAGGAAACTTGGCATTGAAAATGATGCATAAAAATGGTACTGGGTTTGATAGTTTTACCATTAAAGGATGTGTACCTGCACGCGCTTTGTCTTTGCGTCTTGACGGATGCACTTATCTCACAATACAAAAGTGAGCAGATATTGCCCCATTATGATGATTTTGTGAAAAGAACAATCAGTAAGCGATGATCAAGTGTTTTGCTGTATATACATCATGTTAAGTAAAAAAGACCTTACGCGATCTATATTTCTTCGTGGCCATTTCCATGTGGCAACAAGCAATCCCAAACTGAACCCTTTATTGATTCCGTTATCACACCAAACGTAGGCCCTACTTCATAAAAGTGAAAACAAGTTAGTCCCAAATAAAATGCTTTTAACAGCAATCACATCACAGCAAAGTCAAACGTATTAAATACAAACACGATGCTTTGTCTAGATTGAGTTAGAATCTGGGACAAATGATTAACTGACTAAATTCAGCGCCAAATACGGCTACCAATTTTGAAATGCGAAGCCATGTTTACTATGTAGACCCTAGGTTGCTAACACTATTGTAATTTATGCCTCTCACGCTGCCAGTCAAGCCTGATATTGTCTCACATTTATCATCAGAGAACTGGGCCCTTGTGAGCATAGGGGAGTTCATTCCAATACCAACAGATTTATAAGTAAATTTCTGGAAAATTATAGATAACAATATCACATATGAAAATTAAAGAAAATGGCACTGATCAACACCAGTAATACTTCTTTGTATTTCACCTTAAAGCAACCATTAGCAAGCAATATTAATGACTTTGTTTCTGAGATCTTCAACTTAGACATTTCCGCTATTCTAGGGCTCTTTTCTGACATTTTTATGAACATATCTATGGCTACAACAAATGGTATGTTGTAATTGTAAATATATATATGTCACATGGATTGCCTTATAGCTATACAATATAACAAATCTTGAGGCTTTCCAGACATACATGTGCAAAACACATATCTAATACACACAAAACACACAGGACAGATATAGGTCTAAGTAAAACGAATTTCAAACTATAATACAATACATTTGTAATGCAACTTACACATTCAATTAAACGAGAACCCTAGCCTGCAAACATGAGTGCATGAGTACATCAAAATTTACGATCTTAAAATTCAGGACGCACGGATTACCCGTACGCCTCTCCCAGGCTTTATAATTTGGGCTTGTTCTCACCATGGTCCTGGGAGTCAGAATTCAAATCATTTGGGGCTACAAATCAATACACTAGTGAATAACCCTTCGACTGAAGAATTATCCAAGTACAGGCTTTCTTCCAATAACGTTTTAAGGTACAATCAAGACTGGGAGGACGAGTGGGATTTATGGCTTCCGGGGCCATATAGAAGCAACATTCCTCAACAGTTTAGGGCGAAAAATACCCTATCTCGGAGAGTGAAAGAAAAAATGTTCAGTTGTTTCAACTGCATGGGCGCAAAAAATAATCGGAAGCTAGGATCATGTTAACACCATACAAGTCAAAATGCAAACAAGAATGACCTTATTGCAGGTGAGTATGAGGAATGTTGTAAAAACGTTGATTATGGGTGAAATAAAAACGGGGCTTTTCCACAAACATCCGTTCCCTTGGTTTGGTCTTAAAATATAATAGTGTGGTTTTTTTCCGCATTCCTGTAGGTGGATCGTTCCAATGTTTTAAGGCAGAGGGGACAAACAATTGGGATCGTCCCAATGTTTTAAGGCAGAGGGGACAAACAATTGTTGTAACCTTTTATTTCGGGTTTTGATGTTGGAACTAATTGGCAAGGTATGTAGGCACCTGGTTATGGTAAGTTTAGAAGAGAATTTGACTGACAGAGATTCTAACCCATTAATGGTAACTCTTCATGTGCGCCCCCACATACTAACAGTATTGAGATTTGTATTCAACCTTACGCTGGACCCTGTTTGGCTTCTATGATATTTTTTTCGAGTCATACTCTTCAAACCCGAATTTGCACCTGCTAATACATTATTGGCAATAAAGTGTTTATAGCATTGATTGAAAAAAAAAACACTTTATGACTTTAGACACGTTACACAACAACAGGATTGGTCTGTAATTCTATTTTGTTTTGCAATCGCCCTTTTTTAAAAACTGGACACAAATTTGATTTGCTACAGAAAAATGGAAATTGACTACTAGTCAAAGATGCATTAAATAACCTGTGGTGGGAAGGAGACATACTAGTAGCGGTTTTATCTCAATATACAGTTTCCTATTCCATAGTGTCCAGTTACACTGGATACCTTCAACTTCAACGATACAATATCTTTCTGACCTCATCTTCTGTCTCTGAAAACAAGTTTAGCCGAGCTGCAGTCACATATTCAACAGCAGGCAAAGGTAAGGACGGGGTCCTTTTCTAGTAGTCTGTTTTCGGCTGGGAAGTACTTGTTAAACTTTCTATTTTTTTAGTTACATTTGCAACAATGTTATTATTTTGAACTAATGGTAGTATAGATTGGTGTACTTTACAGCCAATGATAGATTTGGTTTAAGACCACCATTTTGTGGTAGCATGTTGGCCAATTTGCTCTTGTTTTTTCCGAAAATAGACAGATGTAGCTTTTTTGTTTGCTGCTTTTCCAAGGTTGCGAAATTTCTGGAAAACGTGGATGTAGCTTTCTCTTCCTGTTCTTTGGTAAGATTTCCATCCTCGTATTCTTTTCCTTTCGGGCTTCTTGATCTTGGAATTCTTGGCTATATAACCTAATCTTTGCAGCCTAGTCTTCTACGCAATGATGTTTTGGAGTTAAGTAAAACTAAAACCAATCCTTGAAAATGTGCTATTCGACAGAACACTAAGGGATAGTTCATCATTATCATCATTTTTGAATTAGTACTTAGGGTACTAAATTTCATGACCCCCCTCCCTCCCCCCAAATTAGTACTTTAAAAATGATGATTTTGCCCCCAAATCATAGCAAACTTGCACAAAACAGCCCAAAAATTGACCATCATTTTCCATATCCTGTGAAAGTGTACAGACCCATTTAACCCCCTCCCCCCTTGCGTACTGTAAGTACTAATTCAAAAATGATGAAAATTTTGAACCATCCCTAATTATTCATAATGATAAAGTGATGAAAACTTAATTCAGATCAATCAAGCAGATCTGAAGTTATATTCAGTCAAAAGATCCACATGCAAGATACCAAAGTATAATTCGAAGGCTGTCAACGTGAATAAATATATTCAAAAATGCACCTGAAGCAGCCCCACAAAGGTTACCTACATATTTTGAATTAAAAAACTTCATTATAAGTATTAATGACAATGTGCTGCCGTGATACCACTCTCCTTTTCCCATGGGCTGTTGCTACCTGTAGCCACGTGATAGACTATTAAGTATGATTGACGGGTGACATTGTTCCGTTTGGCGGCTGAAAACCATCAGGATGACACATGGATGTTCGGATGTCCACATGCCTGTGTGATTTTTTGCGTTTTTCTCGTATTTCTACTTTAGTTAAAAGCTTGTAATTTTAACAACTTATTGGAAGGACATTAATCTTGTAAAAACCGTTAAAATATTAAAATTAGCCATGCAAAGGATTTTGCTGTCTTACCTGTCCTTAACACGTTTATCAGTGATAAAGCTAGACGGCATGCTGTGGCTGAACATACAGCTAGGGAAATTTTCCAGCATGCCACTTTATGGAATTGTGCCCTCACAAGGCTTTTTCGTAGTTTAGATAATTATAAACGTATAAATATGTGCAGATTATTTCGAACAAGACTTTGTATACTCAGAGACAACGTGAGAACGGAACTTTATGCTGTGATCAAAGCTTTTGAAACCGTTTTGTAATACGGGTAACTTGCACCGAAAGAAATCATATATAATGGGGCCACATAGAAAACTTGCGATGGTCCGTGCCTTGTAGCTTAACCAGCAGTAGTTAAATACTATATTTTCTGGCATTATTTCATGTTATGTATCATCAATCACCACATGCTACTGGTGCATTACTGCATAGAAGGTAAATCATCCCAAGGAACACACCTGTATTGGTGTTTATTCCCTTAATTGGTTTGGGCGACGACATTTACCAAAGACTCCTATCGTGATATATTGCTCGAAGTATATCAGGATTCTCTACCCCCGCGTGGTGCTAGTTGTCAGCTTAGCAGAACACCATGTGTGTACTGGCACATGTCATTGTACCATTTACACAGTGGTTCCTGTCCCCTTGATTTGTTATGTATTGTTAAGAAGCCATCAGAAGCTGTAGCTACAACAGATTGTGGGTGATATTGAAATAAGCTGGTCTGGAATGTGGACTTTGTCAAGGTCGACTGTATCGTACTGCCTTTTTGTTGCTTCAGAAATTATTTGTTGTTCTGGGGTAAGGCTGTCACAGAGTAGTCGATAGTGCCACTCCAGATTTTGTGATATTTTCCAAATGATTTCTCCTCATACAAGCATTGTTTTGCCCAAATTTTTCACAGGCACTGTATTTACTAGGGTATACTGTACAGCCTCCCCATTACTTCGGTAAATGCCTGTAGCTCCATGAATGAACTCCCGTCCCTCTGTAACTAGAGGATTTGAGCTCATCTAATAGTCAAGATTTATACTGTTAACCTTATTTGTATAATAACATTTCAAGGAGGACCGAGAGAAGAAACACTGGTGGTGACACAAGTTGGTACAATCCAATATTATCTATGAGCCAACTATGAAGCATCTATAGTATATTTTCATGCGCATTATAATGTGGGACAAAGGCAGCAATTATCACCGCCATACCACTACCCCTCCAACAAAAGAAATAAAAATAACTAAAACAACAAAAATTTTTAAAAAACAAACCAAAACAGGACAAATAAAAACAAAACAAATAAAAAAAAAGAAAAAACAAACAAACAAATAACAAAAAGTAAACAGAAAAAAACAAAACCAAATTGAAAAGAGCAAAACAACAACATATACAAGAAACAAAAGCTTTATAACCAAAAGCCATATCCCTTACTCTAATATTAAGTTGTGTCACAATAATTGACAATGACACATGCGTTTCAACGACGTGAATGATATAAAGAGTCGAATAAAGATTTGTGCCTCCACAATTCAAAGGTTCAATACTCGAATGATGCATCACATTACCTTTTTTACGTGTGCATTTGCGGCATATTATGCCCAAGATCTTTGGAAGATGTGGATAGTTAATTCTTTTCTTCTTGCAAGTTGTCATACGAATCATTTCCTATGGGTCCAGGTGTAACAGTATGTTAGACTTCCGTATGCTATATACGTATAAAGTACACACACCGATAGTAATAATAATAATAATAATAATAATAATAATAATAATAATAATAATAATAATAATAATAATAATTACAAAAACAATAATAATGATAATAACTCAAATTCACTGAAAGTGTCACACAATCGCACCGTACTATTAGTATTGCTTTCCTCTGATAATAATAATAATAATAATAATAATAATAATAATAATAATAATAATAATAATAATGATAATAATAATAATAATAATAATAATAATAATAATAATAATAATAACAATAATAATTACAATAACAATAATAATGATAATAGCTATTATTATTATTATTATTATTATTATTATTATTATTATTATTATTATTATTATTATTATTATATTATTATATTATTATTATTATTATTATTATTATTATTATTATTATTATTATTATTATTATTATTATTATTATTATCATTACTATTATAAGAGGAAAGCAATACTAATAATACAGTGCGATTGTGTGACACCTTCAGTGAATTTGATTTCAGGTTGGGAATGAAAAAGCAATCACTCAACACACGTCCACCAACAACTCTCCCTGCTTCTCCGTCCAAAAAAAAGGAAAACTTATTTGGTTTTAATCACTACTGTTTGCCCTTGAATCGTTTTTTGTGATGAAACCAGTTTAATTGAGTGCCATATATTGAGGATTTATATTTTCCCCTATTCCTGTCGGTTTCTGTCTGCATTTGGATATATTTGCGCTCCTTTGATGTGATCGAGACCTCACCATTGAAAGTAAGCTAGCTTCCACGCCCCACCCCCCCCCCCCCGCCCCCCGTTAAGGCGTCTCAAAGTTGGATACGCCATGACAGCAAGCAAGCTTCACGTCACCCCTGAAAGCCGTGATTGAAACTTCCCGAATATTCCTGGAAAGCACTCCTCGGTCTTGAGTGCTTAATAATTGCAGGTAGACTTGACTACTTTGAGCATGTGCACCCTGTGCATTCTCCTCTGACTAGACGGAGAGGAGATGTACCTTGATGCAATATCCACCAAACACGTGCATTCAGTATCTACATTCTTATTTGTTGTTTTTAAAAACTTTTCGAGATGATCAAGCGATTTATGAGAGTACCTGTTAGAATGGTAAATATTAACATACAAATATACATGTAAGTGTATGTAATATATCGCCAGAACACCAGATCTACATTCATTTTAGCGGGAATATACATGTACCCTGCAAGAATCTTGGCAAAACAACATGTAGGTCACCAAATATATTAAACGCTCAGACCCCGATGCTATGAAGCCAAAATTAAGCTAGGTTCAGCTATACTTATCTGACTGTTCTTACATGTAGGTCAATTCACCATGCAGCAGCTCAGCGTAGTTTTGGGGTTGTTTTGGGTTGAATATATTTAGGGTTGCCGAGAGTGGGCTGTGCACACAGCCCTTAAACTAATGAAGTAATCGCGTGCATTTTTCACTGTTGCCTGTGCAAGCGCTTCAATACTTTTTTTCATTTTTTTTTGGTTGTTGTTGTTGTTGTTGATATACAGCTACATTTTCATTATTAATGGACAATTGACATTTTGTTGTGCCCTTTTGCTGTAAAAAAGCAAGTTCATAGTGTCGGTTCAAAGGCGCGAAAAATACAATAGCGTCCCAGATTTGGCTTCATTAAAAAGATTAGATCGTTGTTATTCGCGATTTGCACGGTTCGCTTTCACAGACATTGGTATAGGTCTACGAACCTAAAGTCAGGGGTATAGTAAAGAGAAAAACATAACACATAGTTAATGATTAATACTTCAGAATTCAACTGTGCATATCACTTGGACTTCTCGTAAACATATCGGCGATGTCCCTTTAGGACTTGGATCAAATACTGTATCTTTTATGTACAATATCCGTGTTCCTGTCAGACCCTCATGTCACTGATAAACAGTTAAACTGATATTTTATTGGGCATGTAACGATCAGACAATGATTGAATGTTGTTTTTTGACTGTACACAAGATGGATCAGAGAGACCAAGACCACCCACCAACCCCCGAAACAGACCCTCCATTGTGAAATTAATTAGCATGAAAAAACACAAAGCTAACAAAGCAAAAATGTTATCTTCACACAACCTGTGACCCTTCATGTACTCGAGATAACAGTAGAACCTATAAGCACGCTGTAACCATCATGAACATCAAATGGTTCCTGTATATAAATAAAAAGTCTTCATTTGCGTGTGGTGGACACATATTCCACACATGTACATCTTAAGGGTGTTTTGTGTGGTTATGTACAATCATGCAGAATGATCGACAAGCCATGCACATAGTGCATTGATATTTCTGTTTAGTAGGCTTACTTTAAACTGCATGTGGCCTTTTCATTTCATATCAAGCGAATCGAATCACTTTTTTTAAATCCTTAAATCCTTTTTGGGTGAAGTGTTTTATTTATTCATATTCCGCAAGTCCATGAGGTGTCTACATAAATACACCTGGCGAAGAATCCTGCGGGCTTCAATCAAAAGTCCATGGGTGGAAATTTCGTTACGTTAATTGACGCGGGATGAACATATAAGATAAAGTGACAGGTAATTGTGAGTTGCATTTGCCGCCTACTTGTCAAGATGATCAGAAGTGAGTATGGCGGTGATCAAATCCAACATGTTATTTTGCTTTTGCCTTTGATTACTTGTCTTGTAAACTTATTCATCTAGCATGGAATTTTATGAGCGACAAAATCAAGGCTGCCACGGTATTTCCACATCGTGTCGAGCCGGCCTTCAGAGTACAACCTTGAAGTGATGTCTTCTTTTGAAAAAGCGCCTAGCCGCAAGAATTAGTTTAGATCTTCACCATTTCGGTAACCCCAAGGCCTGCTGGTGTTAAATTTGTTCTTTTATTGCATTTATATATAGGCTCAAGGGTGTAAAGGAATCCGGGGGGCAAACATCGACGAGATAACGGCATCGTGCAGCATGTGAAGCCGGCTTGGTTTTAGTTGTTTCCGTTGTCAGCCCATTCAAGCGGAAATAGCACGGCACTTATTTTATGTCCGCGAGAAAGGGACGTTTTCGGACCAAAAGAGCGTTTGCCAATGTCATTTCCGGGTATACAACCACAGTTATCAATGACATTGACTTCAACAAACATTGTGGTAGAAATCTGTCACAAAGCAGACAAAATACTCGTAAGAACTACGGCAGGTGGGAGGCAAACGAAAACGAAAATTTTCCTGTTAAAGCTCTATATCTATGACCACTGTTGTGTTGAATCTAAAAAATATCAAAGGTTCTGTAATTAGAGAATTGCGTCCGTACAAATGTTTCAAATGGAATTATTTTCACAATGCCTTTGGATTGGGCAACCTGCATTTGTGGTATAATGTTTAAAACCATTTTTACAATGAACTGTCAACGAACCCTATTAGATTAATGTATGTTTGCTTCTATAATGTGTTACAGTCTATATTGAACCCGATATCACGTGCTGATTCTAAGACAAACATATCCATATGCATGCCTTCTGACGAATGATTATGTGATGAATTTCAACTTTACAACAATGCCATATTTATTGTATTTTTTTTTTAATTCTCAAAGTACTTTATGGGCCAGTGTAAGTGCATGTTTCGGGAAGAAACATCAAATTTCGTCACTTTTTCTGTACATTTTTGGTATTTTTTGAAATGCATTTTTCCTGTCAAGATTTTTTGGGGTACTGATTTGTATATAAAACGAAACTGGGTAGATTAACACCAGGGGTTATAATATATTTTTGCCGTCTCGTTAATAATTTATTACATTATTATAGTCTCAGCGCATTTTTTTTATTTCTGTTTTTCCTCTCTCTCACTCTCTCTCTCTCTCTCTCTCTCTCTCTCTCTCTCTCTCTCTCTCTCTCTCTCTCTCTTTTTTTTTTTTCTCTCGTTACCTCAAGGGTGAAGCATGCATATAATGTTTACTATGTCACTAGTATAGCTGTGTATATCTCTTGGCCGTTCCCCTTGTAATTAATTGCATTCAGATAGCTTAAACTATAATTATGTCTCTTCAAAAAGTTCTTTTTACCATTTTTTTCTGTTAAAATGACATAAAATATTGTTTGCTTATGGGATGACAGAAAATAGTCCATATAAATATATCTGCGGAGTCAGGATTTCATGTGCAACTTTCGTTGCAGGATATTCTGTCTGATCATTTTCTGCATATTGACACACATAGCTGTTTCTTGTCTGTGGCAGAATATCAAAAAACGTTGCCAAAAGCCAAATTTGCATCAGTGTTTTGTACATTTGGGGTTACATTCGATCACATTTACGTATCAGACAACTACACTGGGTCTATCGAACCCTAATTTATATTTTAGCAATAAGTAAAACCGTTTCTCTATGGTAATATCCTCTTTGATCAAGCAAGTAAACATGCGGGTGTGGCGCTTGACTTGGTATTTCCTACATATGTCAACCATAATTATCATTGTTCTGGACATTGAATTCGAAGTGATTACACAGGGATAGGTACATCAATGTTTGCGCTGGAAATGACAGTATGTACAAAGTAATGTCTGTGTCTCCACCTCCTGTTCACTACAGCGGGGTCAATAGAGCCGACCATTAGAACCACGCGCATTTCGTTGAAACTGCCCATTGAGCACGTTTAAAGCGGGAAGGAGCGTGTCCCAGAAAAAAAATACGCACAGTTTTATTTGCTTGACGAGTAGGAACGAAGCCGCTTTAGTTGAGTTTACACTCCTCCATTTCACACATGATTGGTGCACATGCCTTAAAGTGTATGATGCATATGGCTGACACCACGCTTCTAACTGTTGCAGATGTACAGAGAATATAATTGGTAGGGAAAAGCCTACTGCAAAGAGACTGATGTAGAAAATTGTACCATTATGCAAACGGCATGTGGTACAGCATATTGAGCGGAAAAAATCATTAATTGTTTACTGATGCATTATGATATAAAGGACTCAGATATACAGAAAATATCATATGTCTGCTCTCTGGTATCCATTATAACGAGTTTAGCCACGTAGTGCGTCTTTTCCCTCGACATCAAGGCCAAGTCTTTCGGTGCAGATTTACTGCTTGTATTGCTATCGCCATTCTCTCTAACACCCTTACTTTAAAATGTGGATTATTATGCCAATTAGAAGACAAAGCAAACCATATAACACCAAATGTGCACTTGAATAGCGGGAACCTGCACTTTGGCTTTCTAACTATCGAAACGTGGTGTGTTTACGTTGTCATGACCACTTTCATTTGTTTTCTCCACTAGAGAAGAATGGACACGCCGTGGAACTGTTCAGCAGGCTAACATTTCGGAAAGTAATTTGTATTCATTGCTGAAACTGTTTTTCTTTTCGCCAACAACTAACCGATTTAGGCTGAGTAACATTTCTCAGAATATGGTTTTAAGAGTGCTTCCACGATTAGATTCCGAACGAAATCCACTTACAAGGACCGAGTCACGTGCACGCTAATTCAGATGGATAATTCGCCCGCTAGACATAAAGTAAGCCGAAACTGCTTGTCACAGCCAACATCTATATATCAAACATATTTTGGATCGTTTCCTTTGCGATAACACAGACGTTGTATCAGAAGGGTCCCAGTATTCTGTCAATACGTGCGCACAATGTACTTCCTGCAGCCACAATGTTGATCAGAGCCAAATGGACTTGCATGATCGACGACTTTTCTGGCTGGTGTTACGAACGTTCGGTCATGGGAAACCTGCAAGCAGTTGCTCAGGTGGCAGCGTACGATCATACTATCTTCATTTTTCACATGAGATATTCACCGAAGTTATCTGTTAGATCTAGAAATGCAACTTATCCTGACTGTACTTTATCTCTTAGGAAGAACTATTACATCTAGACCCAAACAATGTGAATGTGCGTCTGAATCGACTCACGTGGAAACTCCAATGGAAATGGTTTTTGGCAAATAGCTGTGTTTAAATAATCAAATTTAAAACTTCAATTTGAAGTGCCCGGCATGAAAAGACAAATCGAAAGTGTTTGCTTTTAATTGAAACCTTAATTAATGATTAGAATAAAAAAGATAAAACCATCGATATCATTGCTGCAACAGACAAAAAATTGGTACCTTGACCCTTTTAATTAGCCAAATGTTCTTTGGGTAAGTCATCTTCTCTTTACTTTACCTTCTACTGACATTATATTTCATTACATAATGGAAGCAGTATCAGTATCACTGTATTGGGTGAAAAACATTATTATCGCAAAAAAGTCATATATTAGATTATAACTGTTTAATTAAAGACATCGTTTAAGGTTTTCCTCCAGAGAAGATGCTTACTCATAAAGTAACTGTCTCACTGTGGAACTTATTATTAAACACTCTACATCATATATCCATTTTCGAAATTGTCGAGATCTTCACAATTAAGACATTTACCGGTACATTTCTATGCAGGTTGCTACGGTTTAGTGTTCCCTGTAATCGGGCAGTTTAATTAGTGTACATCTAAAAGATAAAACAGAAGTAGTTATCCCTTGTCACTCTGGTTTGAAATGTGAATAGGTATTTCATTGGTGACATATGCACATGTGTGTAATTGCATAGCATGTCTACACTACAGACAAAATTAGTTTCAGTCGCGGTGAAAGTGATTAAAGACAGACAACTTCTCTAAATGAGGGATAACTTGTACCCATGGTATACAGCCGAAGTTTATCAAGTAAGAGAATTGACAAGCACACGAAGGACGTTTTGTATGGCGTATGCATCTGTATAGAATCGCTCATATTTAGGTAGGAGATGTGGCGTGCTTCCAAACCGGTAGCATGCAACCTAAACACGCAGACTGTTTCAATTCCATGACAAGTTGTAACTACCTTTTTGCATACGTTATGTGATAAACTTTCTCATGTCAGCAAAGCTGTTTTATCTCATAGTTAAATGAAATTGGAACACTACGTATTGGAAAATATATCCAGCGCACTTGCATGTAAGCTGTTTTCCTTGGTAATTTCTGTCTGTTTTCCTTCACCTGACGACAAATCTTTATGTGGCTTGTTTTACAAGCAGGTTCACTGACAAATCCGTATTGTAATCCGAGCTGAAATTATCCAAGCGACAGTGGTATCAATTTTGATGTGTCCGCTTGTACAAAAGCACTTGATTAATTGTGTGTAAACCACATACAAAGCATCGCTGATCATCCATCAGGTGAATAATGATTTACGATCATTTCGTAGTTTCGGTCAGAACAGTCAGAAGTCAAGAAAATGTATGCCTACTCTCCAACATACGCTCACGGCATTGTCACTAAGATGTTTTCGTCGGTACACAGGCAGGAAATCGTCACCAAGTTGTCTTCTGATCATACCTATACGTTTTCTGATGCATGGTTGTGCAGCGACTATTTTCTTGAGCAAAGAACACGCCGATAAGATATACTTGAATTAAATTAACTAATTATTTCATTTGTGTGAAATTTTACTTATTATGATCTGTGTAAGTCAGACTTTTAATGCCAAACAAAAAGTAATAGCCACAAAGTATACATCGGTACCGTTTTCGCTGTGTGGAATGACTTTTACGAATACTTTCACATTGAACAACCAGATTACAAATTTTGAAAAAGAACACTCCCGTCAATTTTTCTCACCGTTTCCTGTGCAAAAAACCGGCTCAAAAGCATCCATACATATATTGTTTGTTGCTGCATTAGCCTTTTTTTTAATTCTCAATGTATTGAGAGAGTATATATTTGTGGAAAATTGTAGATAAGGGTTATCACGATAATATGTGCCCAGTCTCAGATTCATTTGGCACTGGTCAGGCCATTGCGCTCGAGTCGCACCATGGTATGCTGTTTACCCAACCTTTCATGAGAAGGAACGGGCTAATGTAAGTAAAGTCTTGTCATTCGGAGATAATAAATGCACTGATGCCATTGAAGTAATAATCGACAGAAAATTAGCATGTGTCCGTTGCAATAAATATCGTCACATGGATGGACAAAAGCATCCCCGAGACCTGCAGAAAAGTACTGGACAATACGTGTTATATTTGTAACGACACAAAAATTCTCCCTGTATGTAAAACCTGCTAAAAGTATAAATGCTCAACGTTGTTTCATTTGTAAGCAAAATAGGCCTATATGCAACAGAATTTGAATTAACTGCATTTTACATTTGTTTTGTAGCAGGCGAGTGTTGAAAATGTAACATTTTTTTCTGTTTCTTTGACGAAAGGTCTACATTACCTACATGAAAACAGATAAAGAGCAAGGCGAATTCATACGGGTGATCTTAACGCATTTGCTATTGGTTCATGAGACATGCAGCCTCAGAGGCAGCAACTGCGGCTTGAATCGTGTATTAAAGGATTGGTAATTTTATTTTGTACCATTTAATAATCATTTAAAGTACGAAAGGGGGTACTTGTGTGTGCTTGTGTGTGTTGGGGGTTGGGGTTGGTGTTATGATGTTGAAACATGATGGACATTTTGACTTGAATTCAGTCATACTAACGTTATTTGTAGTACTAACCATTCCAAGTACTTTTGGGGGGGGGGGTGAAATGATAAAAAAGTTTAATCTTCTTCAAGTAGAGTAATTACCATTAGCGGTTTAACCCCCAAAAAACATTCTACGAAATATTGGCATACGACATTTTTTTTCAGTTAAATATTATCAGCAACTGTCCAAAGTCATCAGTGTCTTCTGTGTATTTTTTCATCTAGAATTGCACAGTCCTGAAGTGAAAAGCTTTCGTCGGCGAGCTGCAGTACAGCGACGCGAGCTGATAACGTAGTCCTTGGACTGATAAGAACTTAAGCTGTTGCATGTTGATATTTTTCTCATCATTATTATTATCATCATCATCATCATCATCCTCACCATCGAGGATAAATTAGCACAACGGGAAAGATCTTGAGTGCACATATTTGAAACAACTATGTCAACATTCGGACTTTATTCTTTCAATGTTTAACCAACGAAACTATTTATAATAGTAGGCATTCTTATCTAACTACGTTAACTGCACATGCTCTAGTCAACTCAGTTTCCAGGCAAAAGAGCTATCCTTTCGCCATTTTCACGACACTTGTACCATGTTACTTAACCATCCAAAATACCACTTTTTTTTCTACTGATCAAACGAAATGTTGTAAACATGTTTATCATCCTGTATGTTTTAAACGTCAATAGATGACTTTTCTCAATCGTTTTGCTTTCACAACCCCTTACTTTGATCATAGAAGTTCATTTGACCCTGCTTAATACAGGAATATGCCTTTCTTCCTGTCAAGTTCCTTGCTGCAGCTTAGGCGGGAACCCAGGATCGCACTTAATATAGACACCTCCTATTGCAAATTGGCATTCTGCTTTGCTGACGTTCGGTTCAATATCAACTTGCAAGATGCTCTGTCGATACCCATTCTGAATTCTTGATGTAACCTAAAGATTGTTCGGCCATGATTTATCACATAAAAATTCAGACGCAGTGATATTTTGCACACAGCGTATGTTTAACCTTGCTTCACTGGCGCTAGCCAGATTGGTTGCGCTCGTTCATGTATGCAATCACTCTGAACCCAAAGGTGTGACACAGTCACGTCATGGCATTTCCATATTGGAATAAAAAGAAAAGGAAGCAAGAAGAAAATACTGCCAAGGGCCTCTAAACATGAACTGTAAGATTATTAAGAGGCTGTTTGGAGAGAGAGAGAGAGAGAGAGAGAGAGAGAGGCAGACAGACAGACAGACAGACAGACAGACAGACAGACAGACAGACAGTGCACAGGCTGGTCCCCGAGCTTCGATTTTCGAAGCATACTGTAAATGCAGGTTATGTCTGTAGTGTAGCACCCAATCTGAAATTGGATTAGTCATTGTTATTGTTGTTAATGTTTTTACTCGGTTGACTTATTAAGGACGAATCAGGATAACTTTTAGGGACATGAATATAGGTAAATGACAAGATGGGCTTTCTGAATTACTTCTGAATCCAAAAACAAAGCATAACCATTTAAAACAGAAATGAAAATGGTTCAGCGTGAGTCTTTACTTTAGAATACGGTTTGACGAAAATTGTAACTTTCTGTTCTATGAATCTTATTTCACCAAAAACAAAGAATTTCATAGTAATGTTATTATCCAAAATTTCAAATTGAAAAACCGCTGCCTGGAAATTTTGGTGTTATCTTGTGAGTCTTCTGAGATCATTTATTTGATACCATGTATCAAATGTAAATCACAATATATGAGCCTAAGTACCTAATCAGTTAAAAAGAGATTAATTGGGCACAAACCTACAGTTAAAAAATAACAAATTAAACACCTGTTTGTGAAACCATTTCAATTCTGGGGACCATTCACGTTTGGATTGCCGGGTACATATTATTTATTACATAGACCCAAATTTGTTACACCAAGATAGTTAGGAACATTCTAAACACTTAATTCAGCTATTCCCTTTGGACTCAATGACAGAATTAAAAAAAATGGACCTTGCTACTCTTGATAGCAGTCACACACCTTTCCATAATAATCAGGCCGTATTCTAAGTCAAAGTCAAAGTCAAAGAGGAAGAAGAAGAAGAAGAAGAAGAAGAAGAAGAAGAAGAAGAAGAAGAAGGAGGAGGAGGAGGAGGAGGAGGAGGAGGAGGAGGAGGAGGAGGAGGAGGAGGAGAGAGAAGAAGAAGAAGAAGAAGAAGAAGAAGAAGAAGAAGAAGAAGAAGAAGAAGAAGAAGAAGAAGAAGAAGAAGAAGAAGAAGAAGAAGAAGAAGAAGAAGTCATACAAAAAGAAAACCACGGAAAAACAGGTAATTTAGGATCATGGATATAAAAGACATTGTTCAAAATTTTCTACAGGCTTTCTCTATTGGCATTGATTACATATAGCTCCTCAATCACCTTCACTTCTAGATATAACCAGAATAAATGATAATTTGAATCTTACGTATTCTGAACACACATTTCCACATTTTGTGTGAAATTGTGCATGCTTACAACCCTTCGGAAACCGATTGTAACAAGAAAAATTGGTTTAAATGTTTTGCAGCAATCCTTTCTTACACAAAATTATTGATTCACTAATCATTTAGTCCCTTTTTAAACTGAAACCCGTTCGTAACACGATACCCAGGGAATGCAAAATAAAAGATCGTCCCAATTTTTGTCAAAAAAGAAATTGACAACAATATTAGGTAAAGTATCGTGTATAAAAAAAACCTGGCTCCAAGTACTCTTGAGGATATCACAGCTTATCGAAATTGTGACTGTATGTCTAACAACAAATATTCCAAATTTGTTGATACATACCACAAACGTGTATTCACAGCTAATTTGGATATAATATAAAATTCAGTTTTCAAAGAATTGAAAAATACCAAATTTCGGATATGTCTTAAGTTGAAAATTGACAGTATTGTATAAGTGGAAATATTCCCGAGTGCAAAATTTCCCGGATTGGTTGCAATTGAACATTTCGCGGTTTTTATTTTACCGAATCGCAATGAGCGACAAAAAGGAAAAACTATAACCAAAGTCCTTCACCTCCCAGTTTAATTTAATAAAAATTCTGAACATTATATCTTCTCGTTTTTCTTTATTATACTGGTACACGATTTAGACCATGTAGTCACAGTTTGCTGTGTGATTGTTTACGTATGCAGTGTCCGAAGTGTCCCAACTCACAAATGCCTGTAACAGTTTATAGCCAAGTACGATCGCCATAATTTTCTGAAAATAATTTCCCCGAGGGGTTCCATTCGGAAAAAATTCGGGAAATTAAATTCTTCGGGAATCGTTCCACTTATACAGTATTTTTAGGATACATGTAATGCCTTTGATTACCACCGTATAAAATGGACAAAAGAAGCAAAAAAATATATATATATAGAATTTAAGAAATTTAAAGGATGATTTTCAAACTTAAAAAGGGTCTTTAGAAATATAATTTATCGTAACAAATTCCACATGAAGAATTTCAGCATGGTAAATTTAAAGCAGCTTAAAATTTCGAAAGCAGTAAAAAAACTACAAGAAAGATTTGTAATCACTAACAATTATAAGGCAGGTAACAATTTTGGGATCATCTTTTGAAATTTTATTTGGGTGTTTGAAAAAAATGAACTTAGCATAAACAATATTTAAGACATAAGTGGCAATGACGTATCTAAAATACACAAAGACCGCATTGATAATTTGGTGGATACACATAAGTGTGAGATGAAAAGAAAATTTTAATATCAACATTTCACAAGGGGACTCCTCTATTCCACTTAAGTTCTGGATAAATAAGTTATATTAAAACCCTTTTAAATCAAAATCCATAGGTGGTGCTTCAAAATGTACAACAAGACAACTATCCAAAGAAGTAACACTGTGTTTGACTGCAATTAGGGATCATTTTCGTAAATACTGTAATGCAAGTTATAGAAACTGTGGAATAAAGTGCCTTTGGAGCATTAGCAATTCTTCGGAGTTTGTGTCGGAAATCAAAGATTTAAGAGCAAGACAAAAAAACTGTTTTGATTTTTCTACATTGTTCACAAATTTACCCACAAATAAAGTCAAAAGTTTTGTTTCAGAATTGATCAGCAAAATATTTAACCATAATGGTAATATGTATATCTGAGTATTACTACGTCAGTTGCATTCCATGACACGAAGAGTCTGTCATTTGTTACGAAAAGCTGTTGGCTGCTTGCAAAAAAGTTCGTTTATATTCCATGTTACATGTGGACAACGCTACGCCTGGAAAACATGTATAAAGATCTAATTTGACTACATGTAAGTCTGTAAATACGTATACATTACCTTCAAGCCAATAATTTTGTGAAGTGACCCTAAACACTGAACATTCAAATTATTTTTATTATTTATTTTACAGTGAAGAGACAGAGCTCTACTAATTTTGTTTTTGTGAACAGAAAAAGCGTTTCCTATTTTGTCGTAGTAAAGAGATGACCTTCTATCGTTTTGTTACAGTGAACAGAGGAGATTTTATTATGTTGTCACAGTGAACAAACAGAGCTTTTCTTATTTTGCCACAGTAAGAGATGACCTTATATTGTTTTGTTACAGTGAACAGAGAGGGCTTCTCCTATTTTTTGTTACAGTGACCACAGATGTTTTCATTATTTTTGACAGTTAGCAGATGAAGTTTTTTTTTTTTTTTTTTTTTTTTTTGTTACAGTAAACAGACACATTTTTAACAATTTTCTAGCAATGTTCATAATTGGATATAACCAGAAATTTCAAATTCAATTTGCATGGCCTGGCTATGACAGCAGGACCAGAAGGTGGCCCATAAATATGAGGATAAAATATCACATTGTTGTGTTTTGTATGATAACCACATAGTGTATTTTGTCCTCCTTATAATTGTAAAAAGTTGGGAACAAACAAAACAAACAAACAAAAAAAAACCCTGAACCAAAACAATGAAACAAAACAAAAACGAAATTAAAAACCAAAAACGAAACCAAAAAAAAATCCAAAAATAACCAAAAGACAAACAAACCCCCCTCCCCACTACCTCCCCCCCCCCAAAAAAAGAGGGAAGGAAAACAAATCAGAATAAACAAGAACTTGAAAGTTTGTTCAAATTCTTGTAGTTGCTGCAAGACATAGTTGCACTTTTAAGAATACCGCACAAATGGCTCTCCTGCTGCAATCAATCGATATGGAAATAGACTCTATAAACCAGGGGGCTCTCGGTTTTTGGGATCCAAGAGTGCAACCTGTTGTAAACTTTCTCCTCTCAGGCTAGTCATACATAGCTTTTAACAGGGGATTAAGACTGGACATGCCACTCATCGTAAAAGAAAAGAGAGGGAGAAAAAACCTAAGGTATCCTCCGTCTCGTGCAGATATTGACAGATCTTTAGTGCATTATCTCCTCCCTTCAGGACGATGCATCAAATATGTGCACACTTTCGTTTCACTGCAATGGCGCAAAATTTTCTCGGGCGATGTATGAGGGTCTTTCTTTCTTTCTTTTTTTCTTTCTTTCTTTCTTTCTTTCTTTCTTTCTTTCTTTCTTTCTTTCTATACCTTCAGGGCATAATTTGATTTGGCCTTTATGTTTCATACGTAACGTTTCTGTTCGCTGACACAGACACATAACCTGCACTTATATGTAGGTAGGGGAGGTCTCACGTTACTTCAAAGCAAAACCGATCATGTTTGAAGAAAGAACAGTATTGACTGGTCAATCGTGAATTTCGTTTGGAATACTCAATTTATATTGTTTGTCTTGTAGCTACTTATGAACATAAAATTATTTTGAAGACCTAAGCATCTGTCATGGCCCGGTTCTCCAAAGCTTGTATGGCGTTTTATAGAGATGGATTTCTGGAAGTGTTATACATTTTATTATAGTGGTACCTGCTGTATGTGACCACCAAGGTAACAGACCACCTGCTGTTTGTGGCCACATTTCTGGTGTTGCACAGTTAAATATTTTTTTGTAAATTCACTTGCTGCGCAAGATCACCTGTTGCATGTGACCATTTTTTTCTGGCTGGTGGGGTGGTCACATACAGCAGGTACTACTGTGTAAACAAAAGCATGCACACGTTACCCATAAAACGGCTCAATAATATTGAAAAAATTGTCCCGATACTTATCGGTCCATCTGTAAAATTGAGAACAAATTCTGATAAAGTAAAGGGAACAACCGTTTCAAACTGGACATAATTTAGCTATTAAACATATTTGAGACGTGAGATAGATGGGATACATACATATATATTAACATGTACAAAAAGGTTTTTCTAACCGCTTATTTACGGACTTTTAGCGTCCGAAATTATGTCCTTTCTATATTTTGCATGCATCCACCGGATTGAATAAAAGTATTTGGTTTCTTTTGGTTTATAAAGTCGTTTTTCTGGAGATGTAAAATTTTGTTAGATGTGGTTAGCAATTATGTGGACATTATACCACATGTCATTTGAGCCATTACAAAGGTGGTGATAATGTTAAATAATTTTGTTAACCAAATTTTCTATTTGCGCTAAATTTCAACGGATTTTTACTGCACGCAACTACTCTATGAACCATCATGCATAAACAAAGAATAACCAGCATATCCTAGTTTGTCTGAGATTGTGACTGACGATTGAACCATCTCTTTGTCAAGCATGATACGGACGCGGTGTATTGTACTCCATTGTCTAACTTACGCGAAAATATCTTGCCGCGTTTAAGCAGGTAATTGGCATTAATGGCATTTTGCTTCAATAAAATCCCAGGAGGAACTGGCGTCTCTTAGTTCGTGTTTATGAGTTTATGAATGCACTGTAGAACATACAAGATATTTTGTGGTAGACAACCCTATTGGTAAATGACACTCATCTCCGAAAATAAAGACGCAAGAGTCATTAATGGTGTGTACTGATGGTCGCCTCACTCATCTCCGGTTTCCCCTTGTGTTCCGTTACGGAGCTATTTCACTCAAAGTAATACCACAACCAGCACGCGCATATAACCGTTGGAAAATAATAACTATAATTTGTAAACAGTCGGAGGCTTTGACCCACTGTTAAATCTCTATGTATTGATTGCTGGCGAAAAAAATCAGAGGTTTTCTAGGAACCGTCTAGCTTGTCAGCCACGCAAACATTACGAAACGCCCTATTGTGTTTAGGGATATTCTGTTCCAGTGCATACTGTGAAACGTGCAGCAGCTGTGAGCGAAGCAAAGTACAAGAAGCATTTAATCAGATAACCTACAGGATTCCTATTCCCCTTTGTTGATGACTCGAAAGGAGTGGCGCGCGCCAGGAACAGCTGTTAAGGTGCCCCGGGGCCATACAGCAAGAGCTACAATATATTTTCTCCTTTTTATATGTCATCGTTACAATTCGTGAAGATCTCATTTACGTTATGAAGACGCGTCCCTTAGTGGCGTGTAAATGTATCCCTGCGGGCACCTAACGCTCACTAGCACTTATGACTACCTCTTGTTGCCGAAGAGTTTACATAAGAGCATTGTGCATGTGTTTAGCACCAACGTCCTTGTCAGAATAAGACACCATTAATATAACGCTTGTTCTTCATCTGTCTCTTGGTCTTCAACCTTGAATCACGATGAAAGGCATGGGAATTGATGTGTTATTAATTACTATCATATTTGCTGTGGGTGTTGCTGGTATCTTTGTTGCAAAAACAATATTAGTATTCCGCCTTTTATGAAAGTGAAAATAAAAAGAAATAAATTAAGATAAAGGGGTTACAAATGGCGGTGGTCCATCAAAGTTTAAAAGCATCTCGGGTTAGTAGTTCTTTTGGATCATTGATGCATGACATGCATAGATGTATGATAAAACAGGAAAACCAACTTTCGTACAAAGAATCGCATGGTATTTCAGACTAGGAGAGACATCTTGAAGATATTGCAGTTGAAACTGCTGTCTCAGTAAATTTCTTAATGATCCATACGAGACAGTACAGAAGAAAATAGATGCCTTTGGAGTAATTTGGAGTAATTTCGGTGAAAAAACAATTACCAAGAAATAAAAAAAATACGATAAATAAAGATAGATAAATAGATAGATAGATAGATAGATAGATAGATAGATAGATAGATAGATAGATAGACAGACAGACAGACAGACAGGCAGGCAGGCAGGCAGGCAGACAGACAGACAGACAGACAGACAGACAAACAGACAGATAGATAGATAGATAGATAGATAGATAGATAGATAGATAGATAAAGACAAAAGGTGCAAACAGACGCAATGAACGTTTCTTGACCATTATAGCATAACAGTCAAGGGCGTTGGACAGATGGGTTCAGAGGGTTCGAATGACCCCCCCCCCCCGCCCCGGCAGTTTCAACTTGGAACTATAAAAGAAAAAGAAAGAAAGAATTAAAGAAAGACAGCAAAAAAGAAAGAAAGACGAATAAAAAACAGATTTACTTACTAGCATTACAAGATACTTCTTCATTTATTTATATCTGTGATTGGTGTGGCTGAGCCGAACAACGCAAAAGGACATCTGTATGTACAAAATGGTCCAAAATTTTCTTAGTGGCCAGACCTTATGTTTATTTTAATAAAATTAGCCTCAGTGCATGATGTACACTGCCAGTCATGTTGATCAGCAAAATGTTATAATAGAATAGCAGCCTTCATAGGCTACTTTAAGTCTTGGGTGATGTATTTGTAGCTTCATAGATCTTGAGTGCCTCGGTATAAATTTAAGAAGGTACAGGTTTGGAAAATTGTTATATATCGCGATCCAGAAGAGTGTCAAAGTTCTGTGTTAGAATAAATTCTCTTCGCCCTAATCGATATTCAAATCCAAATTTATTTTCAAAAGGTTCACGATTTACAATTTGACAAATGGGGGAATTAAATATAACATTATTTCGTTTTTAACAATTCAAAGACTGCAATTGAAATGTTTAATCACTATAGAACTGTACAGAGCTGAAATATCTGTTGTCAAAATCTGAGAAAGTTATTGATTATACTTCAGAAAACATTAATTTCTAAAAAAGGGAAAACAAAATTCGGATGAAAGGATTACCTTTTTATGTGCGTGAAAAGACGTAGAAATATGCTATCCTAATCAAGGATCCCACTTGTTTAATTAAAAGACAAAGCTGACATTGGAAAAATTTAAATATCCATACTTTTTAGCAATAAGAATATTATTTCGTCCAGATATTGTGTTTTACAGTTGTGGAGAACGTAGCATTTAGTGTATGCGTTGAAGTTGGCTCTTATGTATTGCAATGAGATTTAACTTATTTGATATGAGGAGGAGGAGGAGGAGGAGGAGGAGGAGGAGGGGAGGTGATCATGCAATCAGGTTTTCATTGTCTGATATTATCATCAATTTTTTCAGTACAGTTCCATGAGTACAAGACAATAGTGACTTGTTCCATGTAAATTGACGTAATTTCACTCTATTGTCATTTTCACCGATGCCCTATACCACAGGAATTCTGACAGAAAATAATTTTGATTAGCTTTGCATCTTCACAAGAGGAATGTCATCAGTTTATTGTCAGTTGATGCGTACTATATACTCAACATACATACTTACGTTTAGTCTTACAGTCATCTACGATAAAGCTTTCGTGCAAGTTTCAATGTAGATTCTTTCACATTAGGAATACGCTGAATTAATACTGACATGACTGCTAAGGCCAAAACTGTTTCAAAACCTTGAGATAAAAGGAACATTTGTTTACAAAAAAAATATTTTCATGTTATAGTGTAAAATTAAATATGCTTAAATGGAAGGTAAAAGCTAACATGTCCAACGTCTTAAAAGTCAGGTAGATTTAATACTTTGGAGAAAAGAAATATATAATGAATTGTGCTGAATATTATTGTACAGAGTATCACGTGGTTATACTTTCAAAATGGACTTTCCTCTTCCATGTTTAATCTTGTGGTAAAGTAACGAGCAAAGGGACAAGACAGCACAAATAAGAACTGCTGCAACCAGTGGTCTTTTAATTTTCAACATCCGATGATTAGATTAAGGGATCAAAACTAATGATTCAGAAACTTAAATTACTAAAATGATACAAGTACCGGGTATGCGTGGTTAAAGGTAATGAAGCTCAACTATTCCAATCTCAGGCTTTATAGTTTCCATTTGTCATAGTTAGCAACTATTTTTTTTTCTCAATTTTGGTGGATGAATTAGGCACTTAGAAACATTTTTCAGCCCCTAAAATGCACCATTTTTTACTTCGAATCTCAAAATTTCGTTCTCCTCGGGTGGGTGGGTGGGTGATGGTGGTGCTCCCGGATCCCCCTGGCAAGGATTCGCGCTCTTCGGCTGCTTGCAGGAACATTCTTTATATCAGTTGACCCACCCCCTCCACAATCCTGCCTACATTCCTGAACAGTATTGCGGGAATTAAGAGATTAAGCTGAACAATAACACGCTGGTTCCAAAGAATTTTAGGCTATAAGGAGAATGGGCCTAGCCAAACGTAAAGCAAGTGTTCTGCAGGAACCTAGATTGGAAGCATGTATTTATAGTCTAAAAAAAATAATTGTGGTAAGTTTTCGAGCAAGGGAATGAATCTCCATACCATCAGCTACTCCTTGTAATAATGCAGTCTACAAACAGTACAGTAAGATGGCTTATTGTACTGAACTTACATACTTCAAACATGTTCAGGCTAATGAAAGCAAAACCAACAGCAAAAAAAAATAAAATAAAATAATAAAAAAAATAAATAAAAAATAAAAAAAAAAAATAAAAAGACGTAAACACAATTTGAATAATAGCGGGTCTATTTTGATAGGTAAAGTAAACTCAGATTAACAAAAAAAATATCCAAGAGTTAAATGCCCCTGGGAAAGTGTTTCTAATCATTTCAAATTTACACCGCAATTTTAGTCGGTGTTTTCTAGAAAATGACGGTGCAAGTACAGCCGGAAGAAACTCAGCTTTATAGGCGCAATCCTGGCCGATTTATTTGCCCATCTGCAACGCCGTGAGCAAAGATTACAACACATTTGAGTTTTTGAGTGCTTTCTAACAGTTGACAACTGAGAAATACTCCGGTATAGCGACAAGACCATCGATCTTTATATCATTTTATCGATGCAAGTTATGTAGTCATCATCTGTAGGGTCTATGATTTCCATATCTGGTTCAACAAAACTTTTTTGAAAACTCTCCGCCCCCGTACCAATTTCTTCTGACAGTACTTGCGATTCCAATTTCCTATGGTAGCAGCTCCGAACGAGACTAATATAACTCATCCCTGATCTTGATCATTAGGGAGAAATAGGTACATACAAAACATGGTACCGTAATTCACTTGTCTGCAGGACGACATAGAAACTGTTGGAATCTTGGCGTAACAGTGGACCTATTTCACAGGAACTTTTACTGATGCATCCAAGTGCAAAAACTGTCTCCTTTGCTGTCAGATGACTAAGAAGTATTTCCATATAGCTTCTGGGAATAACTGACAAGAGGGCTATTTAAACATCCTGTTTTCAGCTGGCCAGGATATTTTGCAACCCAAAATAATTTCATTTTGAAATGAGCTTCAACTAGATAAGGAACATAGGCTACAATAAACAAAGCAAAACTGAGCCAACCTACGCTGAACTTTCAGCTCAAAGTAATTGAATATCGCTGACCCGCATATTAGTACCGGCCGCCTAGCTTTACAAAGACAGGCATTATGCACTTGAGACACACACACACACACACACACACACACACACACACATATATATATATATATATATATATATATATATATATGTGTGTGTGTGTGTGTGTGTGTGTGTATGTATATATGTGTATAGGCCCCTATATACATATATATATGTATATATATACATGTATATATATATATATGTCTGTACGTGCATGTGTTCGTTTTGTGTGCAAAGTTTCATGAAAGTAAGTCACAGCTCAAAGATGCGGAAGCCACATGTGCACCTATTTTATTGTGTACCTTAAATAAAAAGAAAAAGGAAAAAATCCCTCTATTGAGCAAAGTAGGTACAACAAGCCCTGTCCATCATCCCCACGACGTTTGATGAAAGTCCAGGAAGAAGTGTCGGAAAAGAATTGCAAATTGCAAAACCAAAAATCAAAGAAAATCCCGCTTGCCTGTGGATCTTATGAAGAAAACATTTGCACCATTATGGTCCGTTTATGGACTGACCGTAAACATATCCACTTAAAAGCCAGTCATTTGAGCTGCATTAACAAAAAATCATTATATTTATGATCTGGACTGTCTGGAAGAAATTTATCTCATCTGAAAAAAAAATAGGATTTAAAAAAAAAAATGTTTAATAAAATTAGTGCCGGAGCTACCTAGCATTATTTCAATCCAATTCCAAGGGATTCAGCCAAGCGGTATTGTGCGGAAGCCTATAAGGACTACCAATAAATGTTAATTATAAATATTTTAACAAACTTGTTTAAGATCAACCTAACCTAGATGCCAGTCACGTTTTAAGGGAATCCAGCGAACTGTTTCAAAGAGGCCGAACAACGTTAACTGTCGATAGCCATCCTGTAATTTCAACTTACCCGAAAAAGAGCTGAGTTAAACGGAAAAACTGTGTTTTGTTTTCCAACGTATACGATATTTATTCATGGGAGTACCAGGTGTGAAGTAGCAGAAGCAACACAATGGCAAGCTTTGCATTTTTAATTTTGTGCGACCTAACCTGAACCTCAGACACCCAAGCAATCTCTCTTGCCATGCTTTCTAGAGGAAAATACAGTTACTAGCGCCGAATGAACCTATTAGATAGCTCAAAAACCAGAGAAATATGCGAAACACATGCACTTCGAGGTTCGACAAACACTTTGTTTCAAAGCAGTATTGCTGGTTCGATACACTAAAACAACAAAATAGATGGCCATGGCGTCCTTGATCCGATTTTAAACATTTGCTTCATAGTACGCAGACCACATGCATCACCATTTTGCATTGTATCCTGTAGGAAACAAAATCTTAGACTAAGGACTCAGTAGATCAAGATTTTAAAATTGAGCAGAGCACTATGTTTCTAATGGTTATAAATGTGAAATGCCCTCTTTGGTAAATGTTGTGATCACGAAAGGATATAAAATCAGGAAATGGGCCTTTAGGTTTTATTATAGGCTCACAACGCTTGACAAACTATCATTGTCCACTTCAGAGAGCCGTGGTCCATTTGAGACTTTTCTGGCTTATCTATATGTCATCATAAGTGGATAATAGGTTCCCCTTTCTCGACGCTATTGGTCCATCAAACTTGCTAGTTTATGTCTAGACACCACTCGACAGCACTATCAGGAGATATACAGGCATTGGCCTGTAGTCATCAAATACGCATGCAAATGCCACAGGCATTGAGCCAAACTTTCGTATATTTGTCCAGCTGTTCCTACTGAGCTGGACTTACCGAGCCCATTGTTGAAAGGTACAATTTGTGGTGCCACAGCAGGCATATTCAGTTTATTTTCATTGTGATTCAGTTCCGCACATATTTAATGATCATAAAGTGAAGGTTTTACTTTGAATGATGAGGAGTGATAATTGCCATACAACAAATCTGTTAATTGTCTGCGTCGCTGAAACTTCCTTTAAATAGGCTGGCATTTGGCAACAGTACCATTTCATTAGCTCAACACCTCACAGATATCCTCACATAAAGGCTCACCAGACTGATATTAATGTATGTAGAAAAGTATTTTTTAAATTCCACTATGTACAATTAGTTTGCCTCTCGGGAACAGACATGCCTACAAAAAACCCTCTACAGAGCTCGATTTGACTTGATTTATAAATGATAGGTGAAAATATGATACCTTTGCTGCAAATCTATGTACTTTTTTCTACTCTTCCTCTCTCTCTCTCTCTCTCCTTCCCACTCTCTCTCCCTCTCTCCCCTCTCTCTCTCTCTCTCTCTCTCTCTCTCTCTCTCTCCCTTTGTTTGAATATCTCTCGCTCTTTCTTTGGTTTTCCCTTTCTGCCTCTCTATCCATCCCCTCTCCTCCCATCTCTCTCTCTTTCTCTGTTCCTCTATGTCTCTCCGTCTCCATGCATCGTTCTCTGTTGCTCCCCCTCTCTCTCTATCTATCTGTCTGTCTGTCTGTCTGTCTGTCTGTCTGTCTGTCTCTCTCTCTCTCTCTCTCTCTCTCTCTCTCTCTCTCTCTTCCCCCCACCATCTTTATTTGGTTCTCCCTATCGGTTCCTCAGTCCTTCTCTCTTTCTCTCTCTCTTTCTCTCTGTCTCTGTCTTTCTCCTTCTCCCTTTGGTTCTCTGTCTCTGTCTCTGTCTCTGTCTCTGTCTCTCTGTCTCTCTCTTTCCCTCTATTTTTCTTTGGTCTTCGCTCTCGGTCTGTCTCTCCCTCTTTCCCTCTCTCCTCCCATCTCTCTCTTTTTGTTTCTCTATCTCTCTCTGCCTCTCTTTCTCCTTCTATCTTTCTTTGTTTCTCTCTATGTCTCTCTCCCCTTCCCTCCCTCCCTCCTTCTCTGTTACCATCTTTCTGGCACTCTCTCCCTCCCCTGTCTGTCTCTCTCTTCCTCTTTTTCTCTCTCACTCTTCTTTTCTTTGGTTCTCTATCTCCCATTATCTTTCTTTGGTTACCACTCCCTTTATATCCCTCTTTCCCTCCCTCTCTACCTCCCCCTCCCTCTCCCCCTCCCCTCCTCGCTCCCTCCCCTCCTCGCTCCCTCCCCTCCTCGCTCCCTCCCCTCTCCCTCTCCCCCTCCCCTCCTTTTTCCCTCCCCTCTCCCCTTCTTTAATTTGTTCTTCCCCCCTTTACCGCTATTTGGTTCTCCTTCTCTGTCTCTCTGTCTCTGTCACTCCCTCCCTCCCTCTCTACTCCAATTTCCCTGGCTGTCTTTCACCCCCTCCCTCTCTGTTTCTGTCTGTCGGTTTGTTCTTACTTCTTTTCTTTTAGTTCTCTCCCATCTATTTGGTTATCCCTCTCTATCTCTTTCCCTCTCTCCCTCTCCTCTCATCTGTTCTCTCTCTTTCTCTCTCTCTCTCCGTCTGTCTCCCTCTCCTCTTTTCTTTGGTTCTGTTGCCTTCTCTCCGTCTCTTCGCCCATCTCTCTGCCCCCCCCCCCGCTTGTCTGTCGGGAAGCTGGTGGTCGTCAGATCCTGTTTTGATTAAAACAGGACCTATTGTAACAGAGACTCAGATTGGTGTCTATTTTCTATTTGCTGTTTGCTTTTTTCCCTTCCAATTAAAACCTTCAAAGAGATCCATCACATCAATTATAATGCAACACTTTTTACGCAATATGTACTCTGTTTCATGAACAAGTAGCAGAGGATTGGCGATACAGTATTTTCTATTTATTGTCAAGTTTGATGTACCAGGAAAAATGTAGCTCTACTATAATTGTAGCTCAGATTTTATTGCCGGATTAATTATTGAGCTTGAAGTTTTCCGGTATTAATGATGAAGCCATAATATGGCCGAAAGACTACGATCTACACTTATGAGCATTTAGATTGGGCGGGAGAAAATGTACATATTGCATGCAAAATCAGACTGGTGGACTCAGAAAAACCTGTCAGACTTGTCATGCACTCCCGTACAATAGATAAACAACAGTGGCCGGGCAAAATGCCCATATACTGAAAAATATTCGGAATAAGTTGTTGTTACTTAGTTTTGGTATGGAAAAGCTCAATATAGATTAGGTAGGGAAGGTACATACACCAACAATATAGCCACGGAAAGTATTTAATGTACGCTTGGTCTGTTCTGCAATCTATATAATACATAAGAGTCTAGACTGAAGACAAACTGCTTACTTATAAACTGTTCTCTCTTTCTCTCTTTTCTCTCTCTATCTCTCTCTCTCTGTACATATATATATGTACATATATATATATATAAATATATATATATATATATATGTATGTATGTGTGTGTGTGCGTGTGCGTGTGCGTGTGCGCGTGTGTGTGCGTGTGTGTGTGCTAAATTTGGAAGGACACACATGATACAAGATTGAAATAATATAAAGGCAGTCATCATTGACCACTGGATTATTGTTACATTGTTATTCTCAAACCTTCTTGAGTTTATAGGTCATAGTAATACATTTTTGTCAGTCAAAGAGGGAAATTATACCAGGGCAGTAATCTCCTGGGATACAGACAGACTACAGAGTTGAAAACAAATCTTTGCTTTGCAAATTACACCCAGTCATTCCTTTTCTGCACGAATAGACTTCAGATACGCCAAAATATTGGCACTCCATCACGTTCAACACTACGTAGACATTAGTTTTCCCCTAATAATAAAGACAATAACGCTATATATTGATATGTCCTTTTTCACGCTGATTAGTTGACCATTGGATCTGATGGACACTTCCTGTTTATGTTAACAGTAAACCAACTAGTGTGAATAACTCCAAAGGGCTTCATTTTGCCCAAGACTGCTTGGGTTGAATTATGAAAGACATGTACCACCTATTTATACCCAAACGTCTAATGTATATATATATATATATATATATATATATATATATATATATATATATATATATATATAATATATACATAAACCCTGGATTGACTAGTTTACACGTCAGGATTTTTGTTTTATTAGTATGATGCACTCAGTCCCGCATCGACACGCATTTTTCTTGGACAAACTATCTGAATATCGAGACTTCCTGTTTTTGTTTTGCTTTTCTATTGTGTTTTTTGGGGGGGGTTGTTTGTTTGTTTTTGTTTGTTTGTTTGTTTTTTTTTTTGTTATATTGTTGTTTTTTGTTTTTTGTTTTTTGTTTTTTTTTTTGTTTGGTTTTGTTGTTGTTGTTGTTGTTGTTGTTGTTGTTGTTGTTGTTGTTGTTGTTGTTGTTGTTGGTAGCATACTATGTAGGGAACACGGTCACCTTGCTAGTAAAAGCGTTGCTGACATTTTCATTCAGACTGCTCCATAAACAATGATTATAGGCGATTTGAACGAGCAGACATTATCGATCAGAGAGTGGTTTCTTCTCCCACCTAAACTTCAAATTACGAATGACGTAATAATTCTAGACTGGAAAAACAGATAACGTGTACATGAGGTTAATTAACGTTGCAGTCATAGGCTGGACCTGTGGCATATCAATGTAAAAACTTTCACATTTATTTCCAACACGAGTAAGTCTCTGTCGTTTAGAGTGGCGTGCCCCGTCAATGTCAACGTTTTATTCAGGAGCAAATTTGTTGTATTATGTCTTGCAAAGGGAATGAGCTTTCTGTGCAGACGACCACGAGAGCATTATGCTCTATGCCGCTTGATGTGGTGTAAGCATGTATCCTACTTGATTTTTATTACAATTTTAAATTAGAAACGTCTTATGTTCCATTCCGGTTTCCTTCATGATGGACTCCATAGAAATTCGACTTGAATTACAATGTGGTGAAAAAGAGTATAATCATGCGTGTAATTAAGGCGAATTAAGCAATTTTGTATCTAAAAAATATAGTTTACAACTGCTTTTCATGTAGCTTATATGTTGGAAAATCACGCAAATGGCCCAAATGTTATGATATAGAAATATAAATAATTAGTCATTGGGCGGTTAATATGCACTAAGCCAGCACCTCTCATCCTTGCAATTTATTTTTGTCACAGAACTAAGGAAGTACTGGTTAAAGACTGGGCATTTTAAAATTAATTTAAATTATATATATATATATATATATATATATATATATATATATATATATATATATATATATATAATTTCCAGAATTTCCTAAATAACCAGGACCTTTCTCGTGTTAAATGGGGTGAGTGGCAGTACGTTGTCTTTTAAGGCAGACCGACCGGCATCGTACTTCAAATTTTGCTTGCTACAAATATGTTTTTATGTCATAATACACAACCGATTTTATTATATTCAAGGTCTTATTTTCAAATTATTTAGTAATGAAAAGCCGCACACTTGATCAATGCTATATATTGCAACATTTAATATCATGTAGGTGAAAATATTTCGTTATTTATTGTGGGCTGTTTTTGTGTACCTTTTGACTTTTGTGATCAATATTTTGAAGACGGATGGACATGTGTGCAGGTGGCTGTTTAATAAGTTTTAAATCAAATTAAAATAAAATGCATAAAAACATAAAACGATGTATAATTTTGTGTTGGGGATTTGTACGGGCTACAGATAATTAAATTCTGGTAAGAATCACTGTGATAAATATTTGGCCAATATACGGCGTATTGCCTGCACTATGACCCAACACAAAATTACCCCTTCAATTAGAACCTTGTCATTTGATTTTCGTTGGTTTGTGGCGATTAGTTGATAAATTAATAAAAACGGTATCGCTGCCACAGCATGCCTTCTGTTGTAATGGTTTATAAGCTCAAGTGTGACAGGTTAAGTACAATGCTGTAATCCTTTAGTTAGAACCTTGTCATTTGATTCTCATTGGTTCGTGGCGATTAGTTGATTAATTTTTCAACATGACTGTTTCAAAAATTAAAAAGTCTGCCAAAAACGGTATCGGTGCCACGGCATACCTTCTGTTGTAACGGCTTATATGCACAAGTGTGACAGG
Source organism: Hermodice carunculata (assembly GCA_964020975.1). Lineage (NCBI taxonomy): Eukaryota > Metazoa > Annelida > Polychaeta > Eunicida > Amphinomidae > Hermodice > Hermodice carunculata. The sequence goes on from OZ026612.1 coordinate 66,916,543, forward strand.
TTCAGTACGATGCTGTAGTGTGCTTTTGATGCTTTTTTATAAGTAAATACCTATAGCAAAACAAATAATGTTATACAGGTGTACATTTTGCTTCGGTTACTTCTATTTGTAATGAACTGTGCCTTATATATATATATATATATATATATATATATATATATATATATATATATATATATATATATATATATATATATACAGTGCTGCCAGAAAGTCTTGCTACAAAAAGTCGGGGGGGGGGGCACCAGTGGAGCCACTTGCAGGTTTCACTTTCCAAAGTGTAATAAAAATAAAACTTCTAACACCATGACCAGCTTAGGGCCAATGGGGGCCACAGGTAGGTGCAAAAAGCACACTGAGTAACTAACATCAAACTTCTTAACAGTTTTCTCTGCAGGAGACCCTTGTTCAATATGTACCCGAGGAGGACCACACGCAGGGGTAACCAGAGGAGATGGAGCAAGACTTTTCTGGTGGCACTGTATTGTGAGTCTACCCGAGTTTAGAGAACCAACGCGTTTAATAGGCTTTAGGATACTATAAGACCACCCGGGATAAATAAATGTGTCGAAATCAAATTCATTCAAATCTAGGCCAACCATATTTACGTTGTTGCCTCTATGTCTACCATGAGGCATGTACTTGTATAATTATTATACAATTATGATAGTGGTTTAATAGCTAGTTTTTAATCTTTCTCAAAACATTGGACAGCGATTGGTGCAGCAATTGCATGCGTGGATGTGTATACAGTAACAAATCACTTATTTTGACATTTGGGGCCAAGAGGTTGGTAAATCGTAATTTTACTACAAAATATGATTGCCGCTGATTGTATAATCTGCCATAAACTAATGATGACTCCGAAAACTCTCAATGACAGTCTTGATACTTTATGGACTAATTTTGAGCAAAACTAAATATCTATATGTGAAAACTCTTGATATTATGACGGATCATCATTGCATCTTACCAAAAATGGTAAAAATCTATTTTGACTATCTGCATGGCTCAATGCAATTTTCTGTGTGTTTTGGCTATCTTAAATAGATATAAAACACAAAAAGAAAAATGAAACGATGATATGCAAAACTATAAGGATCAACTACAATAAAACTAACACTATGTGACCAGAAAACTTTACATGAAACATGAAAGTGATTGGCAACGCTATATAATACGGGTACACATATCATATCATGCATGACGTCAATCTTCAAATTTATTGCTTGAGGTGAATAACATTTCTAGTCAATTACCGAGAAAATTTGTAAGTAAGTGAAAATTTATGAAATACCAAATAGGGTAATTACATCCAAATATCATTCAATGTACGAAAAAATGGCAATACGGGAGCACCATGTGTTATTGCCGGTGTATTGTGAGACCTCGGTTTTGTGAAATGAAGTCTTGCACATGCCATCATTTGTTAGCGTATATTTAATTAAATTCTAGACTTTCAATCGGGTTAAGCATGCAGGCTGCACACGATGTTGAATACTTTCATGTTACTCAGGCCATTTATCATGCTTGGCATCAAATGCAGTTGAAATTGGAAATGATTTGATCCAACAGTTCTTCACGCAACAGCTTCAAGCAGCCGACAAAGTGGTGAACATGTTACACACACACACGAAGATAAGCAACTGGACCCCAGGAAACACCGCAAAGAAAAAAATGAAACTGAAGCTGTTAAAGGCTTACATGGTTAAAATGGACATGGGATCCACTTCCCTTTATTCGGGGTAATTTTGCAACATGCCTGTCATCATCCACAGCGGAAAACCCTGGTCCTAGCCACTCTGCTGCTGTTCGTAACATTTATCATTATTGTTGGTGATCAAAAATAGGATAAAATAGTCATCCAATGGGTAATATATGAGGAAATAGTTCTTAGCAAGTTTTTGGGAAGATGTGCTATCTTTAGCCTTCTTCAAGTGTCTCAATCTGGCACATATTTTAGTAAATCTTTGTCTCTTGGTTATTTTCCTGATGCATGGAAAATGGCCCAAGGACTGTCCCAATATCTATCGTCCCAGTTCAATATTACGTATCATCGCAAAAAGAATTCGAAGGAATTGTACATTACCAAGCTTACAACTTCCTGTCTGAGCATAACTTATTAGCATCTCAACAGTCTGGGTTTAGACCCAAAACTTCACTTAGCCTCCCCCTCACAGTTTCACTGCATCTGTTTACAGTGAAATTATGGAACGAGAAATCTGTTGGTATAGTATCCCTTGATCTTCGTGAAGCCTTTGATATTGTCGATCACACTATTCTCCTTTAAAAAATCTCCCATTATGATATTCAAGGAATACTAGTGATTCGGTTCGATAGTTACCTTAGTAATAGGCAACAGGTTGCTTTTGTCAATGGAAATCTTTCTACCCTGACATGAATACAACCGAAGTTCCCCAGGGGTCAATTCTTGGACTGCTACTCTTTATTTTTTATATTAACGATATTTCTGTTTGTTTTGACAATTTCTCAGTGAGTTTATATCCTGTTGATAATTGTTTAATTTTGTCAACTCAGATATCAACAATGTATCTCAAGTCCTGAACCATGCCTTGTCTTCTGTTGCAACCTGGTTGAAAGCCAATAAACTCAGTCTCCACATCGGAAAAACCTGCAGCATGCTTATTGGGAAAAAAACTGGGTCTCCTTGTCAGGGGTTTAACTTAGTTCTTGACAATGAGAAAATCGATCAGGTAAACTGCTGTAAATACCTAGGTGTCACTCTCGACTCGCATCTAACTTTCTCTGAGCAATTTGATCACGTTTATAATAAATTTACGTGAAACCTTGGTATTTTACCAGAGCAGGTAAATTAATTTCTATCAGTACTCGTCTTACTTTGTTTTATACCTTAATCTTTCCCCACATAGACTACTGCAGCACTGTTTGAAGCCGGGGTCTGTGTAATACAGACCTCACCAAGTTGCAATGCACTCAAAAAAACAGAGCCATGAGAACTATCCTGGAATTTCACCCCAGGACTCACATCACGAATATGTTGGGCACTCTAAAATGGATGAGTATGAATCAAGATTTTATTACAACAGGGGTTTGGAGTTTTTTTGGTTTCTGTTTTGTTTTGTTTTTTTTTTGGGGGGGGGGGGGAACAGACACCACGATATTTGGAAAATCTGTTTACTTTAGCCTCTACTTGACATTCCTATAATACCAGGTTTTCCAAATGTGGCTCCATTCACCAAGCTCACTCGTCCGAAATTTTTAAATTCCTTCGGTGCCAAAATTTGGAATGAAATTCCCCGGCAAATCCGTGATGTGAGCTCCCTGTTTAGTTTCAAAGGAATATTTCAACACATATTTTTACCGGTGTAGATCGCTACTGATCTTTTGAAACTCAGCCGCTCAATTCTGACCCCGTCGCAATTTATGTAGTACGGGAAGAGAAATGGATCTTCTCAGTTTTTAACTGCCCGGGTTTTTTTTTCTTTTCCTCATTACATTCCCCTGATCTCACATGTATTATTGTACCAACAATGCTCTTTTATACAACTTTTTAGAATATATTTTATGTAACTGCATGCCTAACCAGAATTTATGCTGAATATGGGTGGCCAATAAAACCTTGAAACCTTGTTACCTTGATGTAAAAATGCACAGCAAAACTTTGTTTGTTTCAATCGGGACAGATGTTTGTCTTGCTGTAATTGCTCCTTTGTTGTCTAGAGACATTTCACTGAATCCAGGCCCGTTGATTAACTACCGCAAGTGCAATGCCTATGTGAAAACAATGTGGACCAATCAACAAGTCACTGTTCGTTCTAAAACTGTGTCTGACGCATGCCTAGAAACTGCACAGATTTTAGCCTTGCAAGGTACACCTAGATCAAAATAATGACTATAAGGACTGGCTATGTCCACAACGAGTTTTACCTTGATAATATGACTCGGGTATTTTTCCAATCGGCAACCTATTTTTCACATGTGTCTGTGGGCCAGACTTTACCGAAAACCCTCTGACAACAGTTCACAGTTGAATGTTTCTGCTGACCACAGCATTGACAGAACAACGAGAATTTCTTGATGTGTTTGCTTTGCTTTTTAATGCAAGTGAATCAAGGAGCGTAAGAAAGCGTTTCATGAGAATATACTGTGTAACTCCCGCTGCCAAGTGTCCTTATGCAACTTTTCATGAATTGACCAAGAGGTTTTGTAAAGGAAGATTTTTTTTTTAAGATTTGGTCAGAAGATAAACGAAAAATGTTTTTAAAATCCGAAAAATCACTGGAGCGTCACCATTTGAACGAACTCAGTAGAGGCCCACTCAAGTTACATCCCCACCAACTTTGAAGTGAATCTGCTCAGTCGTTTTGGAGAAGTTAAAATCGTGAATAACCATTGCAATGCCCATTCACTTACATGGGAATCAATATGACTGTATGCACTAACCGATAAGTACACGAATTGAAAAATTCATTACAAATAGGATTTTCACAGTAACGCCATTTTGCGAACAGCTTTGGTTGGCCCTTTTACAAGGAAAAATTCCACCAGGTATCAGCATATTGTAAGTGACTGTTTTGAAGAAGACGTTGAAAACAGCCAAAATACATTTATTTTTATTTTTTTTTTATTTTATTATTTTTTTTACTTTTTTATTTATTTTTTATTTGTTTTTTATTTTATTTATTTGTTTGCATAAAAACTATTTTCAAAATAACAGCGCTATCTGTTGAACAAATTAAGATCTCGAGGTCCCTAGACGTCTTACTAGGCAATTTTGAATCAATTGGACAAGCAGTTTCGGCGAAGATGTTTCAAGATTTTGGCCAAAAACGACCATCCGCAAAAAAAAAAAAAAAAATAAATGATAATAATAATGATAATCAAAACCAGAAACACTGGAGCGTGACCATTTGAAGAAACCTGGTAGAAACCTAACCAAGGTACATCCCCACGAAGTTTGAAGTGAATCTGGTCAGTCATTTTGGACAAGTCGAAAACATGAGTTACCATTGCAATTCCCATTCATTTACATAGTAGTAAATAGGACCGTATGCATTAACCGATAAGTTCCTGTATTGAAAAAAATCATTACAAATCATGGATTCCCAGCAACGCCACTTTGTGATGAACTTTGTTTCTTCCCACATGTGGAACAAGTTAGGGTCTCGGGGTTGCCTAAAGTCTTCCTAAGCAATTTCGAAGCAATTGGCCAAGCGGTTTCAGAGAAGTATTTTTTTTTTTTTTTTTTTTTTTTTAGGATTTGGCAAAAATAAAGGAATATAAAAATATATCAAGTATGTTCCATCCAAAACCGCTTCTTTCAGGACGACATAGTTGTGAATTGTATTAACTGGTGTGACCTCATTACGTCTGCAGTTGATCAATTTATACCTAAAATTCAGGTTCGTAGTAGTACAACTCCCCCTGGATTGTCAGCGAAGTGTCCAACCAAAAAGTCACTCTGCACCCGAAGGTTAGCAACCTTATTTCTCAAGAGTTTAAGGACAAGCTGCGCAATTACAAACTGTTTGGAATAAATTAGTTGCACTAAAGTGCGCTGCTTGCCTTGATGTTGTAAGTGCACAGGTTAAAGCCAATCCTAAATGATGTTAGACAATTTATAAGGGCTATAACTACATGTAAACTCTTTCACACATAATCAACGGGTTGAAACAGCATTGCTTCTCTTCAGAGACCAAATCATCTGGGGTTTTTTTTCACTTTTTTTCTATTCTGTGTTTAATTATGGTGTTCAGAATTTGCCATTACCCAATACCACCTCACTTCTAGACCCACGGCTGTCAACCCATATATTTTCTGCTCAGGAAATAAAAGAAAATATATCCAGTCCCTTGACCCCAATACAGCTGTTGGTCCTGACAACGTTTCTGGTCATAGTTTGAAAGAATGTACAGCCAAAATGGCTCCCTCACTCAAATGTTTGCTCACAAAATCCATGCCTAAAGGCAAATTGCCTTCACAATGGAAAGACGCAAAGGTCATTTCTCTTCCCACAAAACGTAATCGAGGAGAACTTGAAAATAACAGACCTATATCCTTACTTTGCATAGTAAGTTAAGTGATAGAAAAGTGTATTTTGAATCACATGCTCCCTGTACTTAAAATACCATTTATTATTACCAGCATGGTTTTCTAAAGGGAAAATCGTACAAAATGCAAGCGGTGGATTATATTTATGTTCATGACAAAAAAAAAAACGTATGACAAAACTGAAACTGGCGTTCTATTTAGACCACTCAAAGGCCTTCAATTCAGTGTCTGTTACTGCATAAAGAGGTTTGGCATCAATGGATACCTATATGCTTGGCTAAATAGCTATTTAGCAGACAGGAAACAACAAGTGCTGGTCGAAGGATCCACCTTGGAGAACAATACGGTCACATCCGGTGTACCTCTAGAGTCCAACCGTGGACCATTCTTATTTTTGTTGTACATAATGAGATCCCCACGTTATAGTCTAATGAAACTACAGTGTTCTTGTCTGCGGACGATTCGAAATATTTTAGGCACGTTTGCAGAAGCCTCTTTTGCAGAGGCCTCTTTTGCAGAGGCCTCTTTTCCAGAAGCCTCTGTAGGGTGATATAGAAAAGCATCTGCAGTGGAGTAATATTGGGGAATGAAATTGATTGCCAAAAAGTAGGGCATGGTCACGCAATCCGGTTGTATTGTGGTTCAGCCGGATATCGAACCCGGGACTTCTCGCACCCCGAGCCAGCGTTTTGTCATTACGCTCAAAGTCCGGACGTTGAGCGCGAGGGCTCAATACTGCCTGGCCCTCACTTAGTCACCACACTCGTTCCCCTTTTCTCCCAAGGACCAAGGAATGCCGAGTGATAGCACCGAACTGACACCACAGACTGCCTCCCTGACTCCCAGCACAACCCCACCAGCCGTGGTCCCTCCGACTCCCAGCCGGCCGAGTCTAACGACGAACCACCGTCAGCCATCGCGGCCTGTTGGCGTGCGTTCGTGTTCACCCTGTCACCAATGTCGTGGCTCAGTCGGGTATCGAACCCGGGACCTCTCGCACCCCGAGCCAGCGTTTTCTCATTACGCTAGAAGTCCGGACGTTGAGCGCGAGGGTTCAACACTGCCTGGCCCTCACTGCAGTATTTGAGTATTGTATGGGTAACACTTCTCTACGTTATGTTTCTACGCAAAACGGCCCAGGCTTTGAATTGGATTGCAACCTAACTACTCACAACGCAGTGCAAAAGCGAAACGTGCCTTAGATTTAATAAAGCGCACCTGTGGATACAGGTCGCCCCCTGAGGCCGCTAAGAGGGTATACGTTGTCATGGTACGTAGCCATCTTGAGTACAGTAGTTGTGTGGAGGGTCGCCACTAAGAAGGACCTTATAGCTCTGGGAGCTGTTCGAAGAAGAACAATCAAGTTTATATTTGGATCAGAAAATGGCGATGTCTAAAAGCCCGCTTCACAAGATGTAACTTACTGCCTTTGTCATATAGGCGTGAGCTTCTGCGTCTCGTCTTCTTTCTAAGTGTTTGTATGGCCATTAATCAGTAAACTTTCAACAAATGTTCTTACTATAGTCAAACGTTCTGGCTCTGCGTAACCCTGGCAATAGCATCTGATTCAAACCTTATCGTTGCCGCATTGAAACCTTCAGTTACTCTTATGTTAACCGTGTGAAACTCACCTGGAATAATATACCATCTACAAATAAATCCTCAACATCGGTTAACATATTAAAGTCCAGACTAAAGACACATTATTCCATAATGTTTGTTGACCACTTTGACTGTTATGATGTACGCACATGGAGGAGTAGATGTTTCTGTGGCTGATGCGGGTCATAAGGACCAATAAGCCTCCCTGGCGTCATCTATGTTATAAAATTTGCCTTTAAAATACCATAGTAACCCTTGCTTATATTTTGGTAATTATTACTCGTTTTAAACTCATCACCATTACTCTGCAACGTCAGTTGTAGTTGTTTGATTTAAAAGTTTCGTGGGGGAGCTCACTCGCATAGGTGTCCACACCTGTTCAGCTTTTCCAAATCAGCAGCCTTTTTCATACATGTTTATTTTTACAAATCATGCTACGGATTGTAAAGAATTCAACTCAATGTATATTATCGGCTGATTGACGCGGAAGGAAGAAAGAAAGAAAGAAAGAAAGAAAGAAAGAAAGAAAGAAAGAAAGAAAGAAAGAAAGAAAGAAAGAAAGAAAGAAAGAAAGAAAGAAAGAAAGAAAGAAAGAAAGAAAGATTACACTGAATATCCCACACTCAGAGAGCTTTTTGTTTTCTACGCGGCTAGTGCCCCTTGGAATACATCTTCCTTCATATCGGAGATTCATTGTGGCACACCCTTTACCACTGAATAACTGATAGAATCAATTGGTACATTTGAAATAAAAATGCATTCAGTTACGTAGATCCATTCTGCATAACGTTTACATTACGATGGTTTCAGCATAAGTGTTATCCCAAGCACTTCCAAGACTGATTGGGGGTGTAAATAACATATTTGCTCATTTCTCTGTGCTTTCGTAAGCTAATAAATCCGTGAAACTGATAATCAAAACGTCATGATACCAATTGGCTTCCTTTTGGTTGCTGTGACATATCTGGTGTACCGTGAAAATGCTCAGTCAGCCTCAGGTCATATTTTGTCTCGTTGGTTTACCCGTTTATCAGTAATATGAGGAACTTCACCGGCATGATCAGCAATGGGCAGAACCTGAGGTGCAATTGGACGAGACTTCGGCGTTAATTGCTTGCGATTCGAATACTTTCATTTAATTTGCTTTATAATGTGAACAGTGGTTGTCAAGAGTAATTCTAACAGTCACGATAGTTCCCGTTTCCATTATTAATTCGAAGCAGTAAAGTTATTGCTGACCTACCTGTAATGGAAGCAAATATCATGGGCTTTGACTCGGATTAAAAGAAATGCGCAAGAAATACATGTAGAAAGGTAAACACTCTATGGTGCATTATGCACAATTTGCCGGAATACACAAGTGTTCAAAATTACAGCACAGAAGTCAGCGTAGCGTCGCTATAATTGTGTGACCATACCCCAGTGTAAAATCGCACCTGTAATTTTGCATCTGAGGTCTTGCTACTGACAAATCTTATACGACGTCAACTGAAAAGACAAAGGCCAAGGGGGCGTAAATGTGCTACTTTTGGCGCCTGAAGGAATATTCCACCCAACACTTTCAACAGAAGTGACCAAAGGCGCCCTGATCTAAAACGCCACCTTTTAATCCTTTTATTAAATTTCTGCTTAATAGAAAACATTTATGTGCGGTCTCGCAGAAACGCACGCCTCCACTCAACAACATTGGCCTGTGTCCGTCGAGCTCCAAAAAACCTATGCGCTAACGAAGACTGTTGAAGTTGTCTTATTCAGGATGAAAAGGGTTACTGCGAGCCATCTTATATATATATATATATATATATATATATATATATATATATATATATATATATATATATATATATATATATATATATATATATATATATATATATATATACAACATAACATAACATAACTTAATATAATATATATAATACAATATAATATAATATAAAGGAGCAGTCATTATGGTATTTGTGGAGAGGTATAGCATGATTCTTCATATATTCAAGGCGGAAAAGAAACAATGGTAAAATCATTGAGAAGTATGCTTTTAAAGAGGACTTTTTCTTACACCGAAAAGCTGTAATATTTATCACCAATTAAAAAAGTCTAAATTAGTGTCCCAAGCAAACCGACATTGCTGGTATATTCTGTACGTGTACATTTGCGTTAGCTTAAACTTGTTACGGCTGCGTCATGATAGTTTCGTTTTGTTTTTTAGCATAAAAAGAAAATAAGTTTTTTTATAAACAAAAACTTTCTTTTATAATTTTTTTTTTGATATGAAACATTGGATTATATTTTGAAAATTCTGATATCATATTTATCTAATTAGAAAGATGACATACACTGCACGCCAACGTGAAAGATTAATATCTAGTACCTAGTCTCGACTGTATGAAATCAACAGGTCAGCGTAACACATACTAAGTATCATACTGTTAATGTAAAGTAAGTGTTAAAGAAAGGTCTGTTTGCTCTCGACATCCGAGGGGCAAATAGTTTTTCTAGCTTTTGTCTATATTTGTTGGCGGATCCAAAATGAATTTCTTGGACCAACAGTCTTAATATTTCGAGCGAATAGATTCCAACATGGATATATCAGGCAGCGAATTTTAACAGAGGTAGCAGAGGCAAACACTTCACCTGAAAATGCTTGTAGTCCCTTTTTTTTCTCTCATGTTCCATAAAAGATAATAGACTAACAGGTTCTCATGGCACTGTTGGCAAAAGCGGTCGCATTGGGGTCGCCTGGAAGGAATGACGGGTGCCGCAACAACCAGTTCAAACGCCCCACATACTCCTGCGGACCAGCTCTTTCACAGACAGCATTTCGTGCACCCATTCATTCAGAAAAAGGACCGCCGACTAAGGTATTTTCATTTCCTTGTGTTCATGTCAAATTTAAAAAAGCACTGAAAACGATTCCTTGCACAACATCTACTTGCATATAGGAGCGCTTTTGAAAATGTAACAAGCAACTTATTAAACAGAATGCGTTTTGTTAAGAATCAAATTAACCCTTTCCTGCTTTAGTAACGCTGAACTAATGGCTTCATTCAGAGCATGTTGGGCGCATTGCGTCCCACTTACGTCGAGGAAAACTGTTGACCTGGGCTGTACCGCGATGATACGTCTACAATTATCGATACCTTTCCTACTTCTATTTATTTTTATTTTTACTTCACCTGAAAATTAAATGAGCACATGAAACAGACAATTTATACCCGCGTGTTTGTAGGCGATTTGAGAGGGAAAGGGTTAATTATGTTCCCCAGAAAGAGAGAAGGTCCACCGCTGCAGGCTATTAATTTGAAACTCTTTCCTATGGGGGTAGTTAAGAACCAAGCCAAAAGGACAATTTTTGTTATAATGGGTGCAATATTTAAGAGATAACACATACTTTCATCGAGGAAGATTTACTGAAAACGATACGCTAACAGCAATGACAGGTTACGCTACAGCATATCTCATTCATAGCTGTTCAACTACCATATCCGTTCAGATGCCATGCAGATTACAACATTTTCCCGTCACTTTTGTTGGTTTTAATATGGAGATTCCACTGTAACGGTACATATGCATGTTTACGTATGTATGTATGTATGTATGTATGTATGTATGTATGTATGTATGTATGTATGTATGTGTGTGTGTGTGTATGTATGTCTGTGTGTATTTGTGTCTGTGTGTGTGCTCGCATGTACATGTATGTATATGCTTCAAGACGTGGCCTTGTACCGGCTCATGAAGTTATCACATCGATATTGTCATTTTAAGTCAAAGTCCACAGGAAAAAAAAAGCATTAAATAAACCAAATAATTTCACTACCATACCAAAAGCAAAACCCTACGATAAAATCCCACTAAAACTGCGTTAACTAACATTTAGTGAATATTGCAAAGAAATACGTAAAGCATCAGCTATGAGCTTTTGAGGGAATGAAATCTGCACATTTCTGAGACATCGCGACTTTTAAAATTGCCCTGATGATAGAAGTACAATAGTATCAACTGTAAAAAATAAAAGGGACGTGCTGGAACACATTCAAACAAATCTTGGATGTGTGGAATGGTTCAGTTTAGATGGGACAAAATTTGGCATCATTTACTTTAATTCAAGTGCAAAGTTGAGTACCTTAAGTGAAGATTTTCGTTACAATCTTATGCCATACAATTTGAAGGCAGTAAAGGTAGCATATTAAAAAAAGAAATAAATAAATAAGCACATGAATAGATAAATAGATGAATAAATAAATAAATAAATAAATAAATAAATAAATAAATAAATAAATAAATAAATAAATAAATAAATAAATAAATAAATAAATAAATAAATAAATAATAAATGAGTGCATTCATAAATAAGCAGACAAATAAATCAGAAAACAGATAAATAAATGTTCGACTAGGAATGAGTAATGAATGAATGAAGAGAGACAGAAGGCAGGGAAGAAAGAAAGAAAGAAAGAAAGAAAGAAAGAAAGAAAGAAAGAAAGAAAGAAAGAAAGAAAGAAAGAAAGAAAGAAAGAAAGAAAGAAAGAAAGAAAGAAAGAAAGAAAGAAAGATAATTGCAGGAAAAGAATGGAGAGTTTATTTTGATTCCTTAAATCTACATGTCAAATTTGGGGTTTTTATCGTGTTCAACTTTCACTATTTCATTTTGTTTGAACGATTTATATATTTACGACTGTACTACAGTATATCTATACTGGTGGCCACTGCAGGTAGACATTTAAAACGTGCATTAACCATTAGATTCCAGTGGCATTATGTGATGAATGCGTGAGGACTTGGGCGTCTCCCAAAAGAATGTGGATAACATTTGAGAAGAGGAATTTCACCAAAGGGAAGCGCACTTTTTTGTTTCGATTATTTTTTAAGTGAATTGTATATTTTTTATCATTTACTGTCACCTTAATATTTAGCATTTATTTGACAATATGGATGATTTTTAAGTTGTTGCATCATTACTTGCTTTGGATTTGAAATATTACATGTGCTGGCACTCTGAGAGTCAAAATATGTCAGTTAATGGTAACTTGTTCATTAAACACTAACACATATTACCGAATGCAATGCTAGCTTAGTGGATTGAATATGATAGAAGAAAAATATCAAATTATTGAAGGTTCAAATCTGACTTCCTTTTATTCTGTATTTGCGTTAATTTTGTTTGTATGTTATACTCAACTACTGCTTGGCATCGCACCAGATTGGACGTCCTTGATGCATTGTCCTGGAACACGACAGTAATATCACTCCGATACAGATATGTTTTCTACCTTTCCAGAAGTGCATACGTATACAACTCATTACATTTAATTGGAAAAAGTCTGTCTATAAAATTAAAATCCTGAAGTTGGCATCATTTGTCTCTATTCTTACATATTACAAGTGCCTCCGGCTATGCCCAGGTATCAAATTAAACTGACGTCAGATGGGATAATGTGCAAAAAGGGGAACGCACATCCATTTTAAACATGCTTTAAAAATGGGTTGTCTACATTATCTAGTCCCTCTTTTATTGGGACATGCTGAAAATGTCAGGGCCCTAGCAACATACGTTCTCTGCGTCCATATTTGGCAGGTCAAGTAACCACAATCATGTTGTTTTTGAAGATAATAATCTGTAGAAGATGTCCTCGCGAAATGGACCGCACAGAGAGTATTCCGGCAGGTTGATTTCTGTTTACTAACAGTCATAAAACGTACACAATACAATTGGTTCGTTTTGAAATTAATCTGATAAACTCGATCTAAAGCATGCACGAAGCTATGCATCAACAGGGGACTGCCCTAATCGGTAATTACTAAAAGTAAAAATTTCATGAAACGGCTATCAATTATGTTATGTGGATTTCGCAGAAAAAAAAGACCTGTTATTAATTCATCACACAACAGCAGTCTTTTGCTCATTGTTAACATTACGGCACGACACAAGGGCCATCACTGATGCGAGATATAAAATGCAATTGGGCGCATTGCATTATACTGAATTTACAGTTACTCGTGAAGCTTGAATCCGTTCCACAGACTGCGCCATATGTACGAAGTATTTTCCTGGCTAAAATTGGTAGATAGTAAGGGGCCCAATACGTAATAAACACTATAAAACAACATATATCATATCATTATTGATGCTCTGAAATATTTGAAAAATATATATATTTCTTTTCATAAATCCCCCCCCCCCCCCCGCGGCAGATCATCCTGTTACTATCTTCGTAAAAATTAACAAACTATTGGGTGTAGAATGAACAATTTTCAAAATAGCCGTCAACCTGGTATGGACCATTTCCGATTGGATTTTTTGAAGATATAGTAGACAAATTATATGTGTGGTTAGCGTTAAGGGAAGTTTGTCGAATGAATTTAAAGTGCAGTATGTAGTGGGACTTTTGCAGTGTGAGCATTACCTACATGTACAAATGTAGATACATTGCCCTGAAGTTACCAGTTTTGGGTGGCGGTGGGCCCCCAAAATAGGAATATTGTATCTGACACTGAAGTCGCCACCTGGCTATGAACAAAGTAGCAGCACTGGGGAGAGGGGCCTAGGGTATCTTCTTGGTCAAAGATGTGGCTCACTGAGAAGGTTGCCCCGATAGTAGATACAGATCCGTAATCACCAGCGGGTATTTAGGTATTTAGTAATTACGAAGTTGGATAGGGATCGCATGTAAGTCATTGAAGCGAGGAAGTCTTCTTCCGAACACTGAATTCGTGATTTTATTTATACATTTATTCATTCTTTCATTCATTTATTTATTTACTTACTTATTTAGTCACTCAGTCAGTCAGTTTATCCATCTATCCATCTCTTTTCAAGCTGAAGTTCTTGAGCCTGGCTCAGCCGTGAGGGGTGGGCGGTAAGTCTCCCTCATCAAGATCTCCAGTTTGACCTCACAAAGCCTATGTGCGAAATCAGTCAACACAGCTTACCTACCTTGACAACCTTCTGGCGACTCAGTCCGTGTTTCTTTGATTTTTTTTTTTTTTTCGATTGTATTTTAATGCATTCCATGTGATCATTTTATACATCAGCTTATCTCTTGTTCTCTCTTAACAAAAGTAAAGTCTATCAATTCATTTTGATTCCATTTGGAATAACCATAAACGTTCTCAGCATTTACAGGCAAAGTACTTTATATGCTTTCTTTACATGTTCGCAAATTATGTTGGAATATAATACGGACTGTTTCTACATTAAAAAATATTGTATTGAACGAACATAATGTCTGAGAACAAAAAACAGTAACTATTCTAATCCTATACCAGATCTAACTATGAATAGTTTGGACAGTGTGCACCCATTTACCAAAATCACACTAATTATAGAGTTCTCATGGTTCGTGTTTCTCTAATCTTTTTTGCAACAAAGTGTTAACATAAATGAGCATGCAAGTATATATGGGATGCATGTTCCTGAAAAAAAATGTTCTTCATTGCAAATATAATTTTCAAAATAAGGAATGTCACTTTCTTTTGGGGTATCATTAGAAAATATTTCAGTGAAAGCAAACAGGTAAAATTAAGTGGCCAGGAGTGGAAACCGTACATTTGTCCCAGGGTAACAAAGTGAAGCCATAGATAATAAACGAGATTTCTCTCAGCAGTATAATTACTGTACACATGCGCATATGACTGTCTTGCTTACGCCTGCGCAATTTTTACACTATTTCACAACATGTTCAAGTGAATATAAATGCGGATCAAACAGATAAACGGAACTAGCTTTACTGCTTGTATGGTAATTATTTTGTAGAAAATGAATGCAGCACAAAGAGTTAGTGTTGAAGATGAATTGAACAGCACGGGTATTTATATGGTTTGTCAATTTGCCCGTTGTGACGTGGCTGTTTGCTGCGTTTGTACATTACCTATCAAGTTACTATCAGTGACAAATAACATAGCATTTTTGTTGAAATAGTATTTTACACGCTGCTTAGAGGATAGGTCGAAAAATTTTCGTGATGTGATAACGCAAATTGGGCATCGCGAATATCTTGCAAATTTACCTTGTGCATGTTACAAATTAGAAACAAGCAGCTGCCAAACCAGCATATGCACTCAAACAATATATTTAAACGCCAGACTAGCATAATTATAAGACGATTGTTATAAATTCTTTATTGCATTTTGTTATATAGCTGCGTCAATATTGCAAAAGATAAAACTTGCTTTTTTTTGTACTAGTCAAAAATGTGTTTTGTTTACAAAACCATTACAAGCACGGCAGTATTAAATTATTATTGACAACTGCATTTTGGAAGAACAATGTTTTAAGTTTGGCAGCAATGTTTTAAATAAAAAATTGCTGATCAAAATATCCCGGGTGTCAATCAAAATGAATAATAAATTGAATGAAAATAAGATTTACATGCGGTGGCTTGTGATTACTGAATTGCCTACATTAAAACGTATCCCGAAAGTTAAAGATGCATAATTGTTCACCAGATTCTCCACAGCAAAGCACATGAGTTTATATAGCAGTTGACAAAGCTAATTTGCTACATGTTAGCCTTAATTGTTCAAATGCCGATTTAGTATGAGACAGACACTCAATCCAATTCCAATTATATCAGGATGTATGGAATCAAAATAGGTTGCGCAGCACCTGCGGCGCCATCTGGTTGGTTATTCAGTACTAGTGCAACTCTCTAGGGGTGCAATTGTTATTGGCTTACCCATGATCCCCAGCCAGTTGATGGTTCTGGGTGAGCCAATTCTCTTTGTCCAATCATTTGAAACACATGAGCCAAATACAAAATTTTATAACATGCCCCTGATTGTACATCCAGCAAAGGTTCCATACAGTATTCTGTATGCAACTGGTCAACCCTATATATATATATATATATATATATATATATATATATATATATATATATATATATATACATAAATATATGTATATATATATATATGTATGTATATATATATATATATATATATATATATATATATATATATATATATATATATATATATATATATATGTATATATATATATATATATGAATATATTTATATTTACATTTATATATGCAAGCAGGGAGACGCACTGGTGCTCCTGTTTGTATGAAAAGCGCTATGGCTTTTTGTGCACGAAAATATTTCACCTTACACGGGTTTAAGTGTAGTGCACATAATATAATTATCGCAGAAAACGCATTGATGCACTGCAATGTCATTAAGCCCTGTTGCATAGGCTCGGGAAGCATGCAGAAAAGGGACACATCTGCAATGTTTATATGGATTTGCAGGCAAAGTACATTGCGGTTTTTTTATACGTCAAACATTTTTAAAACTAAAACATATTGGAAAACCCTATATACATTTTGTGTTGATGAAGACTTGTGTCTCAGTGAGAGCTATTTGGAACCTTGCTGCCTGCAGTGCGCTTTGTGATAAATATGTCTGTCTGTTCAGAAGCATGCAGGAATGACACTTAGAGGTACACATACATGGGAATATTTTGCTATTGATGAGCTTTTCTTAAAGAAGCTAAAAGCGGGGATCGATAGTCCTGCACGATATATGTCCGAAACGCCAAAGCTTTAATCCTCCCACACCACCAATATATTACAATATGATTTTCCTCACTTACATTTCAGCTACATATGTAAAGCCTTCGTAACAACAATTTGTATTGAAGTATCAACATTCCTTGTCTGTGATTAGTTTAATGTTCTGGAGAATGGCTGGCAGGGAATGCACAAACAGCTTTTCTCGTGAACGTGGAAGCGAGAATGGTTACCCCTACACGATGTATAGCCTAAACGCCAGTGGTGTAGCTCCTCCCCCACCCATTTCATTATGATATCATTTCCCTGACGCACATTTCAGATACGGATTATACATTTAACACGTTCGTAAGAAATTCTATTCACGTACCAACAGTCTTGTATGAGGTTAGTTTGATGCTATTGGGGAATGACTTCAATTAATGCACAACCACTGATCAAGGTCGTTGTCAAGTTAAAAGTGCAAAAGGGCATATAAGGAAATAATGCAAACATTCTTTACGTCAAAGAGATGGCATACACACAAAATGTAAAAGGTATCTTACACGCAAACGCAGTTTGGGAAATATACTACCTCGTAACTATGAATTCCATATATCACATCGTGATATACAGCTAAAATGTAGATAAACAAAAGTCATGACTTTGCCTGGCATTAGTGGGATGTGTGTTGTAGTGGTCGTTATTCGTACTGCTTTGGGATTTTGTTTTGGGCACAGATAATTGTTTCGTATAAGCTGTGCTGTGACTAGTTTCGACTCAAAATCACTGGAATACTAGCACAGTAACAAGTTATCGTGGAACCAGGTCGTTATTACATATTTTCATATTATGTACCCGGCAGCATGACACAAAGCAGCTGCCACAATGATCAGGAATAATATTCTTCATATTTGTCTTACACCCCAACCCACCTGACCTCGTATCCCTTTCTCGTGGCCTGCTCACCTGCATTATGCCTCTGGTCAGTGCTTTGAGCACCATCAAGCAACCATTTATAAAGTGTCCTATTAGTGACATACTGGGGGCACCAGGGGCTGACACTGAAACATTTTCAAAGTACCAACCTCCTTGATGTGAGCAATATAACCTTTCTCTTGAAGTGAAAATACCGTTTACATAAGAATAATTGGTTGAATCGCTGTATATTTGTCCGAGACACATGCACTAAAAGATTTCTATAATGATCAGCATTATCAATCCAGTATTTGGTATTTTATCACTACTTATCATGTCCACATTTGCAGTCCACAGAACGAGTAACGTGCATAGGTTTTGAGTTCATACCAACCAAAGGCAATATAAAATTAAGTGGCTCACACTGACCTAAAGCTTGCATCAAATGATACGAAATACTCTTTACACATGAGTGAAAAATTGCCCCTTAATTGCTGTACATATCATAGGTGTACTAGGCCTAGCTTACTTCTGCGTGTGCACTAATCGATAGATTGCCAAGTTTCATCTGCAAGAGCAAAAATATTTCACCTCGCGTGGTTCCTACATCTGATTTCAGCTTACCCGTTTCTCAATGACCCATCCCATGCAAATGTGATTCACCAAGTGATCACATTCAGGAAATAATTTAAATATTTCAGAACGGAAAATTGTTTTCTCACAAACAACAAATGACACATATAACGACAATTTAGGCCACTCTAACTATGTAAGCTTACATGTACACAACAAAACAATTCTGAGATATCTATATATTATTTATGACGCACAAGAGCACTTACCAAATCAAAATTTAAAAAAGAAAACTACTTCACTATGCCCTTTGCAGCACAATGTATATTCATAGGATGTTGCAGGGAATATTTTCTGTCCAGCATGTTTTTTAAGGCTCGTGAATGATGTTCAGGAGGCAGATATGGTAACGATCCAGACCATATGGCCTACACAAAAAGGAGAAAGTGTGATGTGCAGTTGACATGCATGGATCAATGTGTGCCTTGGTCCCAGCATTGGTTACCTGCAATGAGCTGCAGAACTAACATACTGACCCAGACAATTAGGTCTTGATTGTCATTTATCAGTTGCACAGCAATGCCCAGGGTAATCGATTTTGATGCATTACGTTTTCTTGACATCAAATTGAAGTCAGGCTTATCTGCTCAGTGTTGAAGCTTTTTATCTCAGAATGACATGGGTTTTCTTGTGTACACCACTGATTACGTCTACCAACTTTTGCCAGCATTTCAATTACTCAATTACCGGCGGGTTAAATGTTATCTATCTGTAATTGAACAGAAGCCAGGGTGATGTCTCACTATAAATTGAATTATCTAAAGTAATTTTACCCTATATTTTGCCACACGAAAGTGTCCTATGTATGCGAATATTAAGTTGATATGAATGATTTCTTTTGATAAACCTGTTTTTACTATCTCTCAAAGTGAGGCAAAAAATAAAAACACAAAATAACTAAACAAGCAAAAGGAAAAACATAACAAAACAAACCGTAAAGGCAAAAAGTGTGTTTTTTTCATATTATTTCAGGGTATCACATTATTCGCTATGTATAATATATAGTTATCCAAGGATATAACTAAATATGGCACCTGATTAGCCACAGCTTATACACGTATATGTAATAACTAATCCGTTATTTCCTTACACTATTATCATCAGTATATCTCATTTATGACGTTTCCTTTTACTAAAATCTTTCTCCAAAATGGTTCACTACCGGTTTGGCTACATACAAACGGTGTAGGATACAACTGCATTTTTTTTTAAATTTTTTTTAGACATTTAATGTAGAATACGATCACTGACACCAGCTACTTTAGCTCCGCTGACTTGTCAGTCAGCTGAGCTTATGTTATGATCCTCCGCCCGTCGTGCGTCGTCCGTCAACAATTCACATTTTCGACTTCTTCTCCGAAACCGTCAGCCAGATCCACTTCAAACTTGGTGGGGATATGCCTTGGGTGGGTGTCTACTAAGTTTGTTCAAATGGTCACCGTACAATGATTTTTTTTTTATGATGTTTGTTTTTGTTTTTGTTTCTTTTCTTTGGGGGGGGAGGGGGCAAATCATAAAAAATTCTTCTACTCCGAAACCGCTTACCCGATTGCTTTGATATCCCACAGGAACACTTCCTGGGACTCCAAGTTCTTAATTGTCTACCAGGTGGCGCTGCAATTTTTGCCTACTCTTTTATGAATATTTGTGTGTAATAGTTATTTTCGACTTCTTCTCCAGAACTGTCACTCAAATTTAGCCGAAACAGGGTGAATATGTTCCTCGTAGAATGGTCAAACAAAGTTGTTCACTATGTGGGAATGCTGCAGATTCCTGATTTTTTACAATTTTTTTTTCAATTTGGGTACTTATCGGTCAATGCTATAATTACTATGGAAGTCAATGAGCATTCTAATGCTACTTCACATTTTCGACTTCTTCTCCAAAACCGTCATCCAGATTAATTTCAAACTTGGTAGCAATGTACCCTTGGTGCGTTTCTACCAGTTTTATACAAACGGTCATGCTCCAGTGATTCTTGGATTTTTAATGAATTTTTTTTTTTGGGGGGGGGGTGTTGGACAAATCTTAAAAAATCTTCTCCGAAACCACTCACCCCATTGCTTTAATATTACACAGGAAGACACCTAGGGACTCCTTGTTCTTAATTTGCTGACCAGGTGGCACTGCAATTTTTTCTATTTTTTATGATTTTTTTGTGTCATAGCTATTCTCTACTTCTTCGCCAGAACAGTCACTCAGATTAAGCTTAAACGTGGTGGATATGTTCCTTGTGGAAGGGCCAACCAGTGTTGCTCACTATGTGGGAATGCTGCGGGTTCCTGATATTTAACGATTTTTTTCAATTCGGCTGCTGTTCGGTAAATGCACCTTTCCTATTGTTTACTATGTTAGTCAATGGACCTTCTAATGCTAATTTACATTTTCAACTTCTTCTCCAAAACAGTCATCTAGATTTACTTCAAACTTGGTGGGGATGTACCTTGGGTGGGTGTCTACCAGGTTGGTTCCAATGGTCATGTTCTTATGATTTTTAGATTTTTTTTATGATTTTTTTGGTCAAAAATCTTTACAAAAGTTTTAATATGAAAGTTGAACATGGGAATTTCCTGTAATGGTTATAACTTAAATAATTTTGGCCAGATTTATTTCAAACTTGGTGGGGATGTGCCTTTGGTGAATCTCTACCAAGTTTGTTCAAATGACCACGCTCTATTGATTTTTTTATTTTTTATGAATTTGTTTGTTCTTATTTGGGGCAAACCTTTAAAACTCTTCTCCTCTGAAACCGCTAACCCAATCGCTTTGATATCGTACAAGGGCACTTCCCGGGACACTTAGTTCCCAATTTCTTCACCAGGTGGCGCTACAATTATTTTCTATTTTTTTTTCTTTTTTTTTTTTTTTTTTTCTTTTTTCTTTTTTTGTTCATATTTGTATGGTTTTGCTATTTTTCATTTGTTCTCAGAACCGTCACTCAGATTAAGCTGAAATGTGATGGACAAGTTCTTGTGGAAGGGTCAAACAAAGTTGTTTTCTAGGTGTCACTGCTTTGGATTCCTGATTTTACAGGATTTTTTCAATTCGGGTACTTAGCAGTAAATGCATCTTTTCTATTGATTACTATGTAAGTCAATGGACATTCTAATGCTAAATTACAGGACAACTGACACGAAATTTACTGTTTACTTGATAACTTAAGATCTGTTTTAAGTTAGTATCGTGATGCTGCACATATTATTGTTTCTGTATGAAGGTCATGCTTAGACAGTACATGAATGACCTTGACCTCGTTTCTGGGGTCACAGTGCAACATACATGAATGTTACTCTGCACTATAACTTGAGAACTACTTGAACCATGATGTTGCACATGTTAGTGTTCTTCTATGAAGGTCAGACTTACACAGAACATGGGTGACCTTGATCCTTTCCCAAGTTCACAGAGCTGCAAGTGTGATGAATGTCTAGGTCAGCTGAGCATGGGCTGTTCACACAGCCCTCTTGTTTCAACATAAAAAGGTGTGGTCATTGTTGATGAATGGATTTGTCCGCTTCAGTTTCCTGAAAACACAGCCACGCAATATTTGAAAGATTATCCATATATAACATCCTGTTAAGTAACCTTAGAACAGTCAGTACTAAGGAAAAAGCATACATCATAAGTTATGATAAAAAATACGATGTTCTTATATTTTACCTCAAAACTGCAGTTAGCTATTTGGCCAAATGTTAATCAAATACTGCAACAATGAGGAAAGCGTGTCCTCACAAGCAAATTATCAATATTTCAATTGACTCCTTAAATTACAATCTAAAAATTTGTTTTATTGATCGTATATGCTCTTGATTGTTTACTGTTCTAATTGTAATATGTTATTGTTTTACATCCTGTTTACACAGGTGTGTTTGTCAAAATTATAGAACCAGCCTTGAGAGGTTGCTATACCATCACCACTACATTTAGGGTCATATTACTGCCAAGATGGGAGCTTCCAGATCATCGTATACGTGACCCATAGACTACCGTAACTTTTGCTCTACTGATCTGAAGTGCATAATGTTAATAGCAAAATATTTGTATTCATAACAAGGTTAACATACAAAAATGTTTTAAGTCGGGTCCAGCTAGACTTTTTCACATCAGCTGCATGCAAGTAGGCATGCAGAAGGTTTCATTATGTGTGCCAATAACATGTTAATATTCCCCTTCATTGCTAATTTCTGCAGATCAGATGGGAATGATTAGTGATCAATTCATGTCCTTGAGGTGTTCAAATATAATATAACCTGTACATTTAATAAGACTACGAAAATCAGAGATTGCTTTTCGGGTATATGTAGGGGATAACGGTATCATTTCACTGACGGATACCTCTTCCAGACTAGAGATGCCTGTTGTGCATAGTAAAGATGTCGTATTACTTTCGGCTTTTGTCAATTGGCATAAATACGTAATGACCTGCCACACTGCAGACAACTATGTTGTTGGCTTCTGTATTACTCGCCTAATGCAGTTCCAACACTAAAAGCGGGCATCACTTCCAGCTCATAAAGTCAAATCGCCTGCTCATACCGAATCAGATATATTCTCTTTGAAGGCCAACGTGTATTGGAAATCGGCAAAATGCAAGCATGATTGCAAGTTACTATACGAATTGATAGAAATCACATGCTTAACACGAAAGCAGTAATTAGAAAGGTCAGGTCAATGAAGCAGAGGTATATGTATATTCTGATTTTACTGCTCTTGACATGGGTTTGAAATAAAAGTTATACTTGGAATTGCTTTTTATAGGTTGTGAACAGAGAGTAGGCAATATATGTTTGAGCTTAGGTGTTCGTTAGTATACTTCAGTTTTCACATAATTATATTCCTTCCTGCCAAATTACAGGTGATATTACTAGATATGGGAAAATGCAAGTAAAATGGGACTGGATTTGATGCACTCAGCTTCCAATATATATAGTGGTGCTAAGATTTGTCCTGCTCATGGCGTTTTGTCAATATTAGGGCGTCACCATCGTATATATGGAATTTGTAAAACCACTCACCGTACCACGAAACCATCGTTCTAGATGTGTCTGGTGTATGTTAGACCAATATTACGAGACCATTGGTCTAAATATAATGTATATGAAGCAGCATTCATTATCATGCAACATTTTTCTAACAATGAATGAACGTCATGTTCATTGACCTACTGCTTGTATGTGGATCTAAACACACTATAACCAGTATATACCAGGTGTGTCAGTTAGTTGTTTATATCAAAAATCAAAAACGAATTAAAAAAAAAAATAAAAAATAACACAAAAAGAAATGAACCCTCAAATTATGATAATAATAAAAAATAAACAAACAAAAAACGCTAGGGCAGAAGAAAAAACTATATGTATGCATATATATATATATATATATATATATATATATATATATATATATATGTATATATATATATGTATTTCATGTTCGGAACGAGCGGGACTCGAACCTGCAACCTTTGGCACCAGTCGCCAAGCTGAAATGGGAAACGCACATATCCACTCGACCAAATCCCCATTCCTAAAAAGAATGGTTCAATGGAGGTAGTTATGTGCGAGTGCCATATCAACACGGTAATGCAGTATATTTACTGAGTCGGCATATATTTCCAGAATCGGGGACTTAAATCCACCAGCATTAAGGAAATGCCGAAAATATATATTTCATGTTCGGAACGAGCGGGACTCGAACCTGCAACCTTTGGCACCAGTCGCCTAGCTGAAATGGGAAACGCACATATCCACTCGACCAAATCCCCATTCCTAAAAAGAATGGTTCAATGGAGGTAGTTATGTGCGAGTGCCATATCAACACGGTAATGCAGTATATTTACTGAGTCGGCATATATTTCCAGAATCGGGGACTTAAATCCACCAGCATTAAGGAAATGCCGAAAATATATATTTCATGTTCGGA
>OZ026612.1:66946147-66983647 GCA_964020975.1 Hermodice carunculata
GTTCTTTGCACTGATTAAACAGAAAATCTGCTCTGAGCACACTGCAGTTCTCTCTCTCTCTCTCTCTCTCTCTCTCTCTATATATATATATATATATATATATATATATATATATATATACATATATATATAACATAAAGTAATACCACACGTTTAGGAATTGTGTATGGAATAGTTTTAAGAGTCAAATATCTGTGGCAGGCTTTGGCCATATAAAAGGTAGCTTGATTATTTGTAGTAAAAAAGGTCGTAGGCCGGGCGTCTTTAATTTATTCATAATATTATTTCAACATCAGCAAACGATCTCAAGTACATGGCTTATTTTTTCTGGAAAGCATCAATTTGAGGCGAGATTCAATTTTAAAAGTATGATTTGTCTGGCTCCCGAGTGGTTCGTCGCTTTTGTCTCAATAAAGAGGTTATTGCCTTATTATTATTTTTTTTACTTGCCGGCCGTGCTGCGCGGATAATGTCAAGGTCAAGAACAGGTGGCTACAACATAGACTTTTAACATCAGCATCGGCAAAGTTTAAGAGCTGAAGTAGAGCACACTTTAAAAAGTGTGCAAGCATCACATGGAATGCACTATGCCAAAAGGGATTTGTCCACCGATGCTGATGTTGCAAGTCCTGGTGGCAATCAGCTTCAGAGAGTGTCATCACCAAAGTCGAGTTATGGCATTATGAATATTAATAAACTCTCGGGAATTTAGGCAATTAGGGAATCTAAAAGAAATCCCAGGAACATAGTGGCAAGTCCCTGGGAATATAATGGCAAGTTCCTGGGAACATAACTAAAATCCCTGGAATGTGAACTCAAGTCCCTGGGAATATAATGGCAAGTTCCTGGGAACATAACTAAAATCCCTGGAATGTGAACTCAAGTCCCAGGAAGATAGGGGTCAGTTCCTAGGAACGCTATTCAAGTCCCAGGAATAAAAAGAAACTTGTAGATACATGTAATATTAGGAATGATTTGGGAAATAATCTGGTGTAAAAATTCAAAATATACATCACTCACAAATTACTGCATGGAACTCTGGGTTACAAAAATGAGGGAAAAAAAGAAAAAAAACTGACAAACAGAAATCATGTACATTTGAGACAAAACAACCTTAACAGCATGCATATGGAAAAATAAAGGTAATTTCAAAGACTATAGGGTTAAAATCATCTGTAATAAATCTGTATGCCAAATATATGTTCATAACGATTATGACGCATTTCAACAGTTATATCCTAAAATGGTATGACTTTCAACTAGGCCTTGAAATACAAAATTGAAAACACATCAACAACACAAATCTTTGACACAGAATAATTTTATTCTCTGTTAAATTACGTCTGTTTATTATGTATTATATAATATATATGATCTATTTTCATGTGAACGTTCGTATTTACAAGAACTTTATTTAGAGGCGTCCCGCATACGCTGTGGCTGCGACAAATACCCAGACCCCTCCAGTTAGCTGATGGTAGGCAACCAATATTGCCTGGATAACATAGATGAGGGCAGCATAAAGAAATATAATAATAATATTGGTAAGTCTATATTATTTTGGCAGCATTTTTCAAACATATTTTTTTTAAATGAGACATGGAAAGATAAGGAATACCGCGTTTCTCTATGACCGCTTAGGTTTTTTGCAGTCTATAATTGTCCTGCAGTAATACTTTAGCACATTGAAACAAGGCTACAAGATTTCCGGATACACCCAGTCATCTATCATTATTATCTGTGAATCGATTGGTATATAATATGATGGATGTGCAATCATTTTACAAAGGGTGACTGAATACATAATTCATTTATGAATAAATAACAAAGTTTATGATTTTTTAAAAACTCAGTTCTGTTGTAGAAAAGATTTATAGGCCATTGTGGTAGAAAGGACAATGTGGGACAGACAAACATTCAGTGCTGGTAATCCAAACACTTTGTTTGGTGGTGCAAAGCGCACTTTGGCACTGCCACATGCACTTAATAACAATCGTTGTTACTTTGGACGCTTCACCGTCATTACATTTATTAATGCTAATGTACTACTGTAAGGTGCCATTCCAAATTGTCAATATTTTCGCATTAATTCACCCAGTTCTCTTTCGATGAATCCCATCCTAGTCCCCAAACGAATATTCTGAATTGTTGATTTTTGACCAAAATGTTGGCCAGATATGTACCAACATTGCCCCGACTTTGTAAAGAAGTACATTTATTTGGAACCCCATCCCGAGCGTACTCTGTGTACTAATTAAAATGAAGATATTTTACCTAGCCCCTAAGTGAACTGTAGTATATACGGACAATGAAAAAAGGTTATATGATTCAGACTTGTGTTTTAGTTTTGATGTTTAGAACTCGCATAGTCCCTTGCCTTAATTATCTGGAGTATATCTGGTCAATTGCGACTTGGTTTAAACATATTTATATAAAAAAAAGATATTGTAAAGAGGGAGTGACTTACATAAATTCCTTTCGCAAAACAAACAGAAAAAGACGTGGAGACAAGGTACAACACTGAAATGCCACTATCAGAGTGAACACCACTGCACCAAGACAGAAAGAACGACAATGCCACATAATAAGAACTGTTGACAGGACATGACATCACAGACAGAGAATGATAATGGGGTATGCCATCATACACAAGCACTACTTCACCACCCATAATTACGAACATTTGTAAAAATTCATGTAACAGATCCACGCCTACCGTGGACTTGATGCACGCTTGTGCAGCGTAAAAATGTTTTCGTTTTTCTTGAAAAGTGCAACTTTCGGAGGCACATCATAAAGTTGGCAGCGAGAATGAAGCATGTAATTACGCTATATCGCGATCTATCTCGTTCCACTATGAAATGTCCACATTAAAAAAAGTTATGAAAAAGCATCCCTCATTTAAAGCACCACAGAAATGCCTGAGGAAGTCAGCGAGACCAATTTTTGACTAAATCTGCTCTGAGCACACTGCAGTTCATACGTAAATAGGCTACACGCTACTTTTCTGGACCCAATATAAACTAATGGAGTAACCTTAGGCTTGTTTCGATTTAATTAAGTTTTGAATTGGTCTAGAAACTCGGCATCACGCATGACAGGTGGCAAATCGTTCCAGAGACGAACAGTTGAAGGAAAAAACGATGCATTGAATAAATCAGTTGGTGCCTGAATTGAAGACAGATTGTATCGCTATCTCACATTATACATGTTTCGTTGCTTAAGGGAAGTTAGCAATAAATTTGTCGAATATTGGGATGCATCACCCTTGAGAATTTTGTAAAACATGATTTGTTTACTTTTACTTCTCCTATATGACAATTTTTTGCAAAGCAGATTCCTGATAAATTAGATGGTGACTCGTTCCAGCTGCAGCTTCTGCAACGACTCTTTCAGCTGCCAGATTGAACATTTTTCTAGATTCTGACAGTCACTACTTGCACACTCATGGCACACGACAGACTCGCACTCTAAAAATGACCGTATAAAGAACAAGTAACGGGTTTCCAGATATTTTCTGCCTACGCGATATTTTAGATGTTTCAAAATGTTTACCATCTTCATACCTTTGGTGGGTAACTCACGAATATGACTTGTCCAGCTTAAGCAAGATCGTATCAATTACCCCCAAGTGCTTAGGTTCTGGTTCATTCAAAAACATTGTCGATGAAAACCAAATCTGGAAAACATATTCTCGGCAACGCATAGCAGAGACTGAATTCTGATTGGTTGGCTCGACAACGAGTACTGAAGCGTCGACTATGCGTAGTGGAGGCTCGGCAACGCCTGAGACCTATGCGTGATGGCCCTGTTGGCTTGTCATACACGGGGACTTCTTGCGTCTAAATAATAAATTAGCACTGTGCAATGGTCACTGTTCGTAACTGGAACGGGACATGTATGTCTTGAACATAATTTGGGATAGTAGTAACAATTTGATCAAGACATACGGAAGTTGTTTCAGGTATTCGAGTTCGCTCATTGATATGAACTATAAGGGAATTTACATTACAAAAATTCATTGTTTTTTCCAATGATTAGTACAGTTGGAATTTGGCTTAAAATATCTAATAACAAACATTTTATCTATATCTTTCTTTCTCCACTTGTCATAACAATCCTGCAAATCATCCCCAAATTTAACACCGGAATTGGGAGCTCCCTAAAGTACTGCCAATATAAATTCATAATTATGAAGACATAAAGCATTTCAAAATTTGCACCTTCCGGATCTTGACGTCGTTTTATAACTGAGCATCTTGAAGCTTAAAGGGCCACAACCCCGCCGACTCCAGTTGTTCGATCTCATCTGATAATGAGGTGAAAGCCTAGAATTTGAAGATCGCTATCATAAGTAGTGTCAAGAAGTTTCAACACATCTCAGTATGTCCTAACACAAGCTATGTATATCGGCATGACAGATCATCAAATGTATAAAGGAGAAACCTGCCAGGGCTTGGGGTGTACAGTACCCGACTAGAGCACCAGAATCATTAAAACACAACCGAGGTAATCTATCAGACTTCCAGTTTGTTATTGCATAGCGAGACTTATCAGCGCATAAAATAATATGTTTTACCCGAGTAACTAGACCCCCTGCTGTTTGCAAAAAGCGCACAAGAATAGAAGAGAAACATAGAAAACATAAACAATATTTCGTAACTAGCGCTTAGAGTGTCTAAAATGATCGCCATCCGCCACTCCTGCGTGCAAAGAGATAAGTACCGTGCAACATCTTCATTTCTAATGCAATAATATTCAATATAATAACACGGTTGGAGAGTAACCATACAAAGAGAATAATAAACATTTATTGTAACATGCTTTTCAAAACCTATGAACCTCAAAAAGAAACCAAGTCGACCGAAACTCTCACTGTCATATCCAATACTTGGTAATGGCAGGTCGGAAGGGTGCAAAATAAACATTACGCTATCCTGATCAGTATTAAGAAATATATGACTACAAACACCAATACAGCATTCCACATGAGAGTGTATATAGTTACGAGGAGCCCATGCTTTACGTTTGCAAGAAGAAGCAGCAAAACTTCATTCCTCAGAGTGGTACAACAGTGCAAACTCGACGAATGTATAAATACAAAATCATATAGGCATTGTCCTGAATGACATACACCCAAGGGATAGCAGAAAACATAAGTACATGACAGAACAATAAAGAAAAACTCTATACAACAAGGTAGACGGCACAGTAACATTATTAAGTCCTCATATATAACTTCTGGTTGGTTGTACATGTGTTTGTGTTTGGCAAGTTTGTATGACAGGGACAACCGGGTTTTGTAACCTGCAAATGGTTTTTTCATTTTCAATTTTTACATATATACATGTATAAGTTTATTGTACAGATTAAATTGTGGGTTATATGTAAGCATTCACAAAATAAAATCATAATAATTAAAAATAAAAACATGAGCAATTTTATAACGTGCTGGTAAGATCTACTATACGAATTTAATTTCCCTCAAGGATGCAAGAATGAACTTATTTAGTTCCTTACAACTGAAATGGGATAAAATTCATTATCCCATTTCAGTTGTGATTTCGAGGCCAATGCAAATAATGAGCTGTAAAACTTAATTGGGTTTATCGCATTTGCCCAAGGATATATGTGAAAATGTGCTTTCTAAATTTTTATTGTATATAACTTATCTACATAATGCTTCATAAATTTCTGCGACACTATATATGTGGACAATAAAGGGGTCATGGATTCATCAATTTGGGTCACCAGCACAGTAAAGCTGCACAAGAGCTGAAACAACTTAAAACAATCACAAGTTTGAGTCACTCAAGATCAGGTCGGTCAACTTGAATTAAAATAATGCACGAAGTAAATATTATACTCATGGGAGCCTATACTGTACATATGGGTTTACAACAGTTGCAACTGATAGGTTTTCAATAACCAATTTATGCTTTATTGGGGTGTCCATCTTGTTTATAGACACTTGAAGTACGTACAGTATCCATGAAAAGTATCATGATAAAAAATTGCACCAATGTGAATGGCTGTAAATAATTGTAAGTTGAACGTGTGTCAAGTTATGAGTGACACCAGAGTTAGTTGTTTGGTACGTTGAACCTTTACATTGTCATTAAGTGCTCTGCTGCCTTTCCACTCTTTGTCCAACTTTCTCTATATATTGGAATATTAATAAATATTACAGATGGCACGAAACGACATGAGACATCCCTGGTTCTAATAAGCATCATTTAAGCATAACGGAAAAGCATATCCTATTTTCAGTTATCATGCTTTTCACCTTGTATACTAGGAACATCTAAGTGTATCTCTGTAAAATTATTCTGATTTACGGATTGTAAATGGTTCCGGTCAATATATA
Source organism: Hermodice carunculata (assembly GCA_964020975.1). Lineage (NCBI taxonomy): Eukaryota > Metazoa > Annelida > Polychaeta > Eunicida > Amphinomidae > Hermodice > Hermodice carunculata. The sequence continues at coordinate 66,952,515 of OZ026612.1, forward strand.
TCGCTTTGCAAAGTCAAAGATTACGAAAATAATGAGCAGATTTCATCTCTGGAGCTTAGTTGGGAATCGTCGACAGTCAACAAGGATATTCATTTATTTTTGCTTGCTTCTATAAACTTCTTCCTTCCTTGTATTGAGTGAGTACGAAGTAAAATTCTCTGTCAGAGTTCGGCTAGGTTATGTAGGTGGTGACACAGCAAAATAGAGCAAGTATCTTTGAAGCATTAATCATGTGGACTTCACCTGGATCTTAACACTTGGCAATATAAATAAAGATGGACGATAATGGATACTTCAGCACACATAAACTGCCCCCGTGCGACCCCCGGAAGGTATAGCAAATTATAACATCCTTCCAGGTACAACTTTAGTTAATAAGCCTCCGTACAGTTCACTTTAATGGCACATGTGAAGGGAAAAAAAAAATAATACTCATTGATCCTACACGGGAGGTTTAATGATGAATTTATTTCATTCACTTGCGTCCCGCCAAGGATGACAATAAATAGAGATTTTATTCTTCGTGACGATAGTGATTTAACAGGGACGATCTAAGAATCCTTAGGCAGCTTTGATCCTTGTAAAGCATTACTCCTATGCCACATCGTATTTAAAGTGGTACTTTTCCTTTACCACTTATTTGCTACGGGCAATTAGGGCTCAGACTTGCATGTTCCTGCGCAGTAAGTCTGAAATAGTCTGGTATAAAACTGTTCAGGGGATGGAGTTGTGATTGGTGAACCTGGTTTGTGTACATTAGGCGGGATTTGCAGATAAGAACCTCCAATAGGAAGACGTGATCATTATGACACTGGATCACGAAGGGCCGGTATTTGGGATCAATAGCATTACAATTACCATATATCATAACACATGTTACGGCTCGGTTCGAGTCAGTTTTATGGATGTTGACGCTCAAGAATGACATAAACTTGATGCTTGCCATGCACTGCATATGCACATATTTTTGTGTGCATCATAAATAGCTTTAGTTTGGGTACTTCGGACATTCTAATTTAAGTTTTTGAGTTTACTATTTGTGAGTTTCCATGAAACCTATATTAAAATATTATATCATCATTTTGTTAATGTTGTATGTAATGAACGAAATGAATGAAAATGATATAAACCAAAATTAATGCATTTCCACTCAGCACATGGTGTATGGCAAACATGGTTCACGTGCAAGGTTGAGGAGTTGGAAGACATGTCACAAAATTGTTTATGATAAATCAAATTGGAAGGTATGCTGTAAAAATCAGTAGTGGACCCCAAACATTTGACCCCACTCTGAATCTAAAACCAATTTTGTCATCGAATTTCAGAAAACACAGACATTGGACACCCAAGCTCTTCAACTCCATAGGTGAACCTTTGCCGCGTGGCTGAAATGTCTTGGCAAACAAATTGATGGTCCATGTTAGTCGCGTTTAAATCGTTAGCAACATCATTATGACAAACATGATTGTGCATATTGATTGTGCTCCTAATACTTTTCATTCCCTACAGCTCAGCAATATAAAAAGAAAAAAGAAAGAAAAATGACAACTTTTGAAGAACAGCTGTGGTAGTTATGAACATAAAGAACGGCATGGCCTACAATAAGAATGTCAGCACTGCTACTAATTAATACATATTCGTTTGTACGAGTAAAATATGTTCAAATGAGAAGTCATATTCCAAATGTCTTGTCCACTCATTTTCCATTGCATGCACAGACAGAAACACAGATAGGTTTCCATGGAAGACTTTCTGTGTAACGAAGAATGAGGAAATGATTGTCACCGTTGCCTTTGCATTCAATGTGCCAAAAACCACCCAGGGGAAGGTTGTACGTATGGACTAACTCTGGAACTGTTTATTTAAACCTAAGCATGCTAGTACTTGAATGATACACATTCTTATTATAAAACTGAACCTGAAGTCATTTAGATAGTTCAAAGTGCAGAACTGCCTCTGGATGCGCGAGCAAAGCGTTCAAATGCGACATATCATAAGCAATTGGCATTGTTATTTCGGGCAGGTTCAGAGAGTTAAACGTGTCATTGTGTCTTTCTTTTTTAATGTATGATTCTTTGTAGATAATATACCTGTCCTCGAGTCAGCGTGGAAGATGTAGAGAGGAAGCACATCTTCTTTTATTGCCCCCTGGTTTTGCCACTTTATATTGGTTGGCAGTACAAGGCTTTTTCCCAGGTAAAAGCAGACGTTTCCTTCATATCGAAAAAACAGGTGATGTGTTTGAAGTATGTAAGTTTTATGGCACGCAAGCTTCCAGCTGACCGCATGCTGATTTCACAGTCTATGTGTGTACATAGAGCAGAGCCTGTGTCTAAAGTACATCAACATGCTCGTCACAAGAAAAGCTGATTGATTGTCAAAGCAGGCTTACTGAGTGCTATAAATGTTGGTCCATGTGTAATTCCAACGCCGCCATTATTTTTATCCTTGGGCTTGTGGTTTCGGGGATGAACCACTTTATGAATTATCTGACAATACCCTTATTAATTTGATGAATTGCAATACAAGTAATATTTATGCTTTCTGTTTCAGAGTTTTTTCTTTTCTTTTCTGTCCTTTTTCGAATTACGTTGTCCTTTGTTTGTTTTTTCCTTCCCTGTAGGCTTTGTGTTTGGCCTTTTCGTTTTTTTTTTTTCTTTCACTTGTTTAGTTTTTGCGTGCTTCCCATGTTTTTATGAGCTTATTCATTTAAATGTGTAAATTTTTGATCTGTAAATGTGTTTTTTTTGTAATTATTAGGTTTAATTTCACCCAAACAAATAGACATACCATGTCACAATACTGTCAAATATATCAGCAATATGAGTGGTTTCCCAGACTGGTAGCGTGTTTTGTACCGAAGCCAAGTTGCGTTTTCGCCGTATCTTCAGCAGCTTAACCTTGTGTGGAAATGTAAATTGCCCTCCCATTGTTATACTTTAATATATTTCTTGAGTAACCATTTACTTTCACTTCCGTAATACAAACAATGTATATTTATGTCCTTTCCGATTCATACATGTATTGCCACTTTGTGTCCTCTAACTGATAGGACAGTTCTCGTTTGCAAACTAAGTGCGCAGTTGCAAGTAAAGGAGGTGAAGAACGTGTATGCCATGTACGCAAAAGTGCTGGCAGTCACACTGTTCTTGTTGCTTGGTGTTTTGTTTCTTTTTCACCTTGTCCTTCTTTTTCTTAATCCCTGGCCCTCCTCTTTTTCTTCATCGAGATTGTCGCCATCGCCATTGTTGTCATCATCGCTACCGTCATTATTGTCGTCGTCCACTTTTGCGTACATGCCATACATGTATTGCTACTCTGTGTCAACCAACTGAAAAGACAGTTCTCGTTTGCAAAAGTGCGCAGTTGCAAGTAAATGAGGCGAAGAACGTGATTGACAAGAAAAAACAGGGGAGGAGGAAGAGGTAAATAAATAGACAAAACGCTAATGCATTAACAAGAATTGTTCTGTGTTTGGCTGACTAAAACAATAAAATATTGTTCACCAAGTATACTTTTGAAGCGATATTGGCAGCAATTTCGCTACTATGGCATTCATAAGGTAGGGTACTTCTAGCCAGATGCCAATATATTTAAATGATTGAACTTGTTCAATTTTGTGCTCGACTAACTTTAAATGAAAAGATTCTGCATTTTGTATCTTGCGACTACGAACAGTCATTTGGTTTTGCTAATATTAAGGTCAGGTGGTTTCTCATTCGCCAGTTTAAAACGACATCCAGATCTTGACAGAGAACCTTTCTTACCTCAGAGGCCTCCCTGTCACTGTACAATAGAGCTGTGTCGTCAGCATACAGCACAGGTCTACAGTGGCTAGGGAAATCAGCCATGTAAGTCATATAAGGAGAGAATAATAGTGTTCCCAGAACAGACCAGTGGGGGACACCACAGACTGTTGATAGTGTATTTGATAGACAGTCGTTTACAAATGCTGCCAGTATACGCCCAGAGAGATACTATTTAAACCAAGTGTACAAAGGTCCCACCATACATCTACCATGTGAACATAAATGGGTCAAGCAAGCATGATTCCATGGAGTGGTTATCTATGCTAAGCTCATTTTCTTTCATTTCTGCCCTCACAGGTCCGACAAATGTAAATAAAAGAAAAACCCGCATAATCACACTAGATGGCCATTAATTACCCTCCTAAGGTATATATTCTGGCCACGCTGCCAAATTTGCTAGTTGCCTATCATGGTGAACAAACTTCAAATTACACTCACAGGGAAAACATGATGCCAAAAAGCAAACTCTGGTAATAGTTATAAATAAAAATTGTGTCATGCAAAAGAAAGAGAAAACAAAACAAATCTCTCTCTCTCTCTCTCTCTCCCTCTCTCTCTCTCTCTCTCTCTCTCTCTATCTCTCTCTCTCTCTCCTGTGACAGTGCGATTTTTAACGTCCCTTAATGTTTATCACCTGACTGCATGCAAAGTTTGAAATTTTGACCTTCAATTTGAGCACCCTGATGAAGTTATTCTATGTTATAGAAAGTCCTGTTCTCCTGTTCTCTAATATATACTCCTGGAAAAAAAGATGCCACCCCACCCCACCCCGTTTAATATTATGCACGAGTCGTGAGGACGTTTGTGGGAGAAATTCTATACTTTATTATACCATTGCTTTTCACACCTTTGGGACGAAATGGTGGTCCATAATAGAACCTGTTTGGTTGTTGTTCTTGTTGTTGTTGTTGTCGGAAGGCTGAATGCATCAATAGTTGGTGTAACCACCACACTTCTGTAAGCAAGCTTGGATCCACCTTGTCATGCTGCTTATCAGCTTGGTGTTCTCACCCTGGTGAACTTGGTTCTACTGGTCTGTGAGCCTCTGTGTCAGTTGGTCCAGGGTGGCTGCACGTTCCTCATACTCATCCCTGATTTGACAGCCAAGCACATTCTTCAAATGTTCGATGGTGGGCAGGTTAGTGGAATGAGCTGGCCATGGCAACAATGGGATATTTATAGTGTTGCTGTACATGCTGCACTATACAGTTGAAACTATGGCCTTGGATTCTGTTGTATCCAACTGTGGGCAGCATCTCATCCACGAACCACTGGCCCGTTAGTGTCTCATTCATCCTAATCAGAGCTGTCCTCCCTGTTGCTGCCTCCCCCCCCCCCCCACACACACACACATCATGCCACTTCCTCATCTGTAGCGGTAAGGTTCAACCATACGTCCTTCTACAGACCTCTCGGGAGGCATTCATTGAACCATGTTTCTTCTTTCATGGTAAATCCAAGAGAGTCAGGATTCGCCATGCTGGTACATGTACAGGAACAGGTTTGCTTGACCAAATCAGGCTCTTGATTTCTGGTCCAGGCTGCATGTTCCTCACACCACTGTCCCTGTCGTGTCTAAAATTGTGTGCAGGACCAAGAGGGATGTGAATGACAGGGCGGTATGCCCTTAGTTTCCTTGACACTAGTCTCTTGTTAATGAGAGACTGTGATGTTCTCATGTTGCCGGTCTGGTGCCACTGCTGACAAAATCTTTTGGTGGAAAGAACCCAGTGACTCTTTAAATACTGGATCAAGTAACTGTATTCCTTCCTATCTGACAGTCTTGATCGCAAAGATCCAGCCTTCCTTTTGCATCCTCTGGTTTCCTGGAAACGGTCCAACCACCTTTTTACTGATGGCCATGAGCACACATGATCCTGGCAATCTCCCACTGGGAAAAGCAAGCTTCCAACATCCCAATGATTCTGCCCCTGTCAAAGTCAGACAGTTGTGAGTGACCTGTACACCATGGCATTGTGGATTCACATTGATCCCAGTAATACCATGGCCCCCTTAAAAATCCCATATGCACCCCAATACCACACACACTTTTCGCAGCTCTCTGAGTGTTTGTGTGTGACTGCTCAGTGATATCCTAAGCTGCTTTTTTGATGTTATGTAATATTCCGTGTGACACCCACGTTACATATAAAGGCATATTTAGAGTGGCCATTGTTAAACCAAATGGGGGGGGTACATTTTTTCCGCAGCAGTATATATATTACACACAAAATGTACAATATTTGGTGGAGATATCATCATTAATGATCAAATTTGATAGGATATGAAAATTACATTCATAAACAGTATCCAGACAGACGATATCCAAGCATGCCCACTCTTATACAGTACATACGATTCATCCGACATGAAATGGGCTTATTTGAAATTTGAGATATTTTTTCTGTCCATCACACCCCTGTTTTCCTGCAAAGCCTGCTCACTCTCACTTATGGTTTTCAGCAAGCTTCATCAATGTCAGTCGTGTCAGATGGAATCCTGATACTAACATTGTAGTAGGTTCACTCGCAGCCCTCTGAATTGGAAAGGGACAGACTTGTCGCCATGTTGGAGGCTGGCCTTTTGTAGCAGGTGGTTGCCAGGAGATTGCGATAACCTTTTCTCATTTTAAAAGAGCACAGAATTACGCCATGGTGGTACATGTATAGAAACAGGTTGGCTCTCAGTCCTTCTTAGGAGTTTCTCTGGATGTGTTTTGTTTTCTTCTTTTATAACTCATAAACCAAAGTTGTGAACTTTTTTTTTTCCCTTTTGACCTGCCACATTCTCGCCATGTTGACAAACAGGGACAAATCTGACGACTGTAGATATTTATTTACACTTCATCACAAGGACTCGTGGGAGCTACGCTTGCTTGCCGCATCGGGGTCATGTGGTTTAATAGATAATCCCTAACCTCCTTGCAAATGCTTGCTGCTGGGCAATGTGAAACCTGTGGTCAAGGTCTAGGTCATTTTCAAAATTTTATTAGTAATGCCTTCAGACACACAATCCCAGGCCATAATTTACACTATATACTCTGAAAATAACGGAAGTTCCACCCTATAATAACTTTGAGTGACTTTGCCTATCCTTACATACATGCAAATATATATTTCAAGAAAAATAGTTTTGTTGGTCTCACATGGACCTGTAGCATTGTGTTCTCTGCAATCCCCTGGAAAACGTACAGCAAGTGCCCGCATTCTGTCAAGGAAAAGGTCATCAATCATCTAATAGCATATCATTGACTAGGATATAGGGCCAGCTATGTACCTTTTGCGGACCCCGGCTGGGGACGCTACTCACCCTGCAGTCACAGGTGTTTTATATGCATATATTTGTCCATATACTAAACCTATGGGTAAACGATATACACAGAACATGTTAAGTACAGATCGAAGCATCTGAATTAATCATTCTACTGCTTTGTGGGTGGGAAGTGTGCAATAATGACAGTTAAAAAGGGTATCAGCTTGCGGATAAAACATGACAGGCCACGTATTTGAGTTCCACTGATGTAGTACAGATACATTGAATTATCATTATGCTTTGGTAGCAAAAATTTGCACCTTGTCAAAAGTACCGACGGTATGTCATCAGGTGGACATATACATGCATACATGTAAGCCCCGATGTCTCGTCATATGAATCTGGCTAGTGATTTTTTATGTTTCAGACAGTGAACCATTCCATCGTTAAAACGGTCTGCACAGATGCACACATTCATTATCAGCTTCTATTAAGGTTATATATAAGGTAAACAAGAGCAATAAAGTGTGCAGTGTTGAAAACATATGAACTTATGATTCACGTTATGACTAAGTGGTAATGATCCTTATAAGCATTCCCAATTCGGAAACAGTCACAGATTTCTGTGCATGAAACACAGCAAGGACCTGCACTTGGCCCACACAATACTTGGCGTCATTTCGATCAGAGAATACGTGCATTAAATGATTAGCTAATGTACTGTAAAGTATGCAGAATTTGATCAAAATATTTTTGACGATCTACGACGAAAGGAATGAAAATATTCAACAACACTAAATTTATCAATGTTAGAATATTCAGCCATATCATTATTGTAGTCATTATTGAGCCATATCATTATTGTAGTCATTAATTTCAAAATTCTGGATCAATCCTAACAAACTAAAAGAAGTTAATCCTTTAACACCTAAACAGAGCACAGGTTTCTCAACAAATCCTAGGTTTTTCCTGGCTTGATTGATTTGTCTATTGCAATGATGAATAACATACGACGCGTTTGTCAATTACAGAAGGTTTTCCTTCTTTGAGTAGCTGGTATCGAGGCACAGCCTCAACACAACATACATGAATGATGTACTTAACATTGTCAACGTCGCCAGTTAACACTTACTGGTGACAGGACTCCCCTGCTCCTATTTTCTGGCAAACTGAAGTAACTCGCGCCAGTTTAAGAAATCTATATTTGCAGGAAGTAGAACACCGGTTGTGGAATGTAACGCCACTGATTCACATGGACTATGGTATCATGATGATATCCAGAAAAGACCTCCCGCCAGCTATCGTGGTTTGAACTGCATAAATAATTCTTCTCGGAAAAAGAGAGAAAATAAGCACTTCAGCCGTGGTCATACGATCTGCCCTAAGGTGGCAACGACACATTAATACTTTATTATCTAATGGTGTGGAGATGGTAGATATTCTGATATACTGATACTACTATTTTTAACCAGAAGACTGCATGGCAGCTTTTATTTCGTCTTTTTTAGGTAACTATTGAACTTGGTTCCATTCTGAACGATGTTGTTTATCCAGAAATTCTCCGCAATCAGGAAGAGAATTACTGCACGTCGTTCAGCTTAATATAAGGTAAGGCATCTATTGGTGCAAAGCGAACGGACGACTTCATTTTCAGAAGTCTGGGATTGAAGTAATGACAGGTAGATTTAATTAAATATATAATGGATTTGTTTTACAAAATACAAAAGTGAGTTGCATCATGATATCCCAGAGAGCTACTGCTGAATACTGCACTTAGCGAAATATAACAATCTTAATGCATGTCTTAGCTCACAAGGACAGGATTGAATTGGATTGCAGAGAACGCATTAATTACTGTAATGTAGTAATCTTTTTTCCTCGATTTGTAACAGAGTACACCGATATCCAAACGGGGTATTCATGTTGTTTATACTACAATACCTGCCCCTATTTTTTGGAGAAAACAATGTGGTTCAGCACCTGTACGTTTGCGCGATACAACGTTCAAAGAAACAACCTGACACAAGACAGTATGTTTTAAGGTACCCCCCAACCCCCCAACCCCCCCCCCCAAAAAACATGAACTTCGTAATAAAAGTCAGAAGGCCTTTTTGCAAATTCATATAAAACAAGATGACTAACCGATACGACACACATGTCTTCCACAAAGAAACTTCTGCAACCAAAGCCTTCACTAAGTACTAATTTAAATTGATATAATTCAAAATATGCGACATTTTGAACTCCAGTTACAGAAATTCATAAAATAAATTTATTGGTGAAGATATGCGCAAAAGTTTTATGGTAGGTGGAAGTACCTACAAGGTACCCGTCATGCAGTGTATCCGCAAGACTGAAAATATTGATGGTATTGTAAAACATCCTTGGCACACCCGTAGCAAAAGAAAAACCGTTAGAATAGTGAATTTTTTTTTTTTTTTTTTTGGTATTATAAGTAAACGATTTTGAAGAAAAGTTTATTGGCTTTAAAACAGATGACAAAGGTTTCGACGCAATAAAAGGAACATTTGTTTTCAAATTTATAGATACTTTCTTTAGGATCGAGTACAATTATAAACTCTGTGGTCAAATGGCAACTGACGTTGCTGCCAGTACACTGGCACTAACGTTAAGAGTGAAGTAACCTTGACACAATACTGCATGACAACACAGCCAATTTATGTTCACAAACGCGACAACAACACGTGATGAAAAGCAACGACGCCATACTCTACAAACCTAGGTTTATCCTGAAATCGTCCTACCAACACAGATATTTTTTCCAATTAATTAATTCGTCCTTGCATCTTTCTTTAGCAGGAAATTGTCCCTGCATTTCATTTGAAGACTATTATGCGTAGAAACTGCAAATTTTGCATGATTATACTTCCCCACATGAAGTACAGCTTTCCTCGATGCGCTCCCAAAGTGCGTCGTAAGAAAGCTGTTGTCTTGGCCGATTATACTCTCTGTCATTACAAGCATGCTGCTACTTGACGGGATTTTCGTTACAAGTACCATAAATCTAGCACCCCGCTTATAAGTCAGAGCAGTTCAATTGAAATCGTTCGCCTTTAGTTGCAGTCGACATTGAAAGAGTTAAGAACCTCTGAAGATTCAAGGTACAACAACGTCCAACATCATATACCCTAGCCACAATACCAAAACCACAAGGGCCACGTAGGGATAAAGTAGGCTGGGATGTCAATGAAAACAAGGGGACTATTGCAACCTGCATTCGACGCAGATGGTCATGGTCAAAACTATCTGAAACTCTCTTTCTGTAGGCCCTTTATCGAAACTATTGAAATTTGGCTTTTCACCATTCTGCCTGATTGAATGAGTAGCATGCATTTATGATGGCAACAGAGCAATGAAAAAGCCTGTCTTGACACATTAATTGATGTTTGAAAAAAAATCAAGCACCATACCTGTATTTCCCTTTGCCTGACATTAAAGACGTTCGGTACACTGGTCAAAAGAATTTAGAAATCTCTGGTTTTTGGTGTGAACCAAGATATTGGCATTTGAAACAAAATGCAAGCAAAAATTGGCATGTCACGGTGCTACTTTTGTCGCTAGGTGGCGCTACATGTAAGGACTACAGAAATTTGATAGCAAACATTATATATGTGGGTAAAAGCAAAAAAATAAATTAAGGATGCAAAAATATACATAACATAAATCAATATGAGTGTATGCAAGGTATATCAAGCCTTTTAATAACAAATATGTAGACAAAACATGCTAGAATGTGACTCTAAATTCATCTCGTCTTGCAAAACTGTATAAGTGCTGACATTATTTTTTAAAGTTTAAAATAGAAAAAATATTTGCAAATCCCTGAAAAATTGTAGGGGGTTTCCAAAATATGCACTGATTTCATTGATTCACAAAAAAAGATATCATACGGTGCTATTTTTTCCGCAATTGTACAAAGAATTCATGCATGTTGACTTAGTTTGTTCTAAGTTCATAGGTACAAGGTATCCATTCATTGTCTAACTTCCATACCATATCAATATACATGTATGTAGGTTAAATAAACGGCAGTACGATGTTAATTTTATGTTCCAGTCATAATACATACTTTCATAGTTTTACTGAGAAGAGGCAAACATTTTAAGATTCTCTCCATAGTGCAATACAGCAATGTGGAAAAAAGGTAAAAATAAGAATATCAAAATTATAGTTGCCTTTATACATTGTCGAATGGTAACACAGGCAGCACATTATCAAATATACCTGTGCCACCTTTTGACGCTGGGGTATTACTGTGGTTCCCCCCCTCCCCCCCCCCCCCCCCCCCCCGTTGGGATAGCGTTTATCGTACCACATTCACAATAAATATAAAGTACACTGGCCAAGCCATATCGTTTTTCTGATTCTGTATTTTTTAGGAACGATGTTTTTTTTTTTTTACCTTCCTCGCATACAAGATTAACGGCTAGTACACTTAGTTCCACTATTTTACGACCTTCGTCCCAGTTATAACTGTCAGTGTTTACATGTGCATGTGGCATTTTGGGGGGTGGGCGTGGCACTTACGACGGTGTCTTGGTCAGCGTTCGTTGATTGTGTACATGCGTTTTGGTCTACCACGGCCGTGTTTCGACGTATTCTGCTTTGTTTTAAAGCATTTAGTCCTTTGTTTTGGCATTTGTTAACAAACCGCCCATTCTTTTTCCTTTTCACTCTTCGTAAACAATCTATATTTCTCAAACGGAACTGTGCAAAATAGGAAAAGTGAACAGCAGCTAGTGCAGGTATCGACAAATACCAGCTCTTACTGTATAGAGGCATTGGACCATAAATGGTTGCGCATATCGCAGTGTACCGAACGTCTTTAATGTGAAGATGAAAATATAAATTACTTTGACTTGTCTGCCTAAAATGATATATACACTTTATGGAATGTTTTTAATACATTTGATCTAGTGATATACTGGCAGTGTACTGATAGAACTAATATGGCGCGGCTAGGCAGCACCAACCAGTATAATGGGACACTATTAACAGTCTGTTCAAGCCGTACGGTCTGGTATTGTATATTAACAAACGTTGCTGGACTACAAAGTACCAGTTGCTTGGTCCGACCTGGCAATCAAATTCAAATTCTGACTGAACGTTTGAAGTTACCATTTTACCATGGACGAGCTCCACACTTGTGACAACAAACCTGCGAGTTGGTTCCTGTGTAATTCATGAGCTATCTTGGCAACTAACAGTCAAATGAGCATCACAATTCCTAAATTGTTTGTGAAAAATCATTCAATTTTGATCAGAGCTGTAACTGTATCAGACGATAAGACCACGCTGGGCACTGGCAGCTACTGACTCTATATACATGTATACCCAGCCCTCCTCCTTCACGAGTGACCCATAAAAGAAACAACATTCAACTAAAAAAGACGATTTCTTCAAAGCAAATCTGTTTGTGTGCCCCCAAAGTTGTAAATATAGCTAAATGAAAATTTGAAAACCCAAATGACCTTGACATCTGAACTTTAGAGATCACATCTAAATTTCAGAAATGAAAAGTGTTACAATATCTACAATCTGAGCCCAACATAAACAAACTCTGATGAAAATTGACCAATTTATGGGATATCAAAATTTCAAAGGCCCAAATCACATTGACCTTTGATTTTTAGAGGTCACCTCTAAAAAAAATGTGCAGTGTAGCAATAACAATAACATGAGTTCAACATGATTAAGATTGGATGAAAATTGATCAAGCTATGGCGAGATGAAACTTTCAAAGGTCCAAATGACCTTGACCTTTAAAGGTTCCATATGAGTTCAAAATTGTGCAGTGTTGCAATACCTATAATTTGAGCCCAGAAGGACTGAAATTGGATTAAAGTTTACCAGGTTCTGGCTAGATGAAACTTGGAAAAGACTGAACGATTTTGACCTTTGACCTTTACAGTTTACGTGTAAATTACAAAAATAAACAGTGTTGCAAAAGTTGAGTTTAACATGATTAAAATTAGATAAACATTAACCAGGTAATGACTAGATGAAAATTTCAAAGGTCCAAAAAAACTTGACCTTTGACCTTTAGAGGTCACATGAAAATTAGGAAAATGTGCATGGTTGCAATATCTACAATTTGAGCCCAATATGATCAAAATTAGATAAATGCTGAATGAGTTATGGATAAAAGAAAATTTCAAATGGTAACATGGCCTTGACCTTAGACCTTTGAAGGTTACATCTAAAATAGAAAAAAATGTGCAATGTTGCAAACCGATGAATTGAAGTTGGATTGGTTTGCTGTACCTATAATAGTTTTGGAGATATTTAAGGTTCAAAGTTTCAAGACGTCCAACTTTGCATGGTTTTCAAAACCATTGAACCTCTTAATAAAAACTATACTTCATGCATGGAAGTATAATCATGTTAAATCTGGAGTTTCTACGTGTAAAAGTTTTCAAATGATTTGTCAGAAAAGTTTGCCGGTAAAGAAAAAAAAAGCAGAAAGAAAGAGAGAGAGAGATAGAGACACAGAGAGAGAAATAATTCATAAAAAAACAGTATGTCTGTGTTGGCACACAGACATAATAAAAAGTGTACTAAAACTAGTTACAGCTCTCACTCTATGACCAAATCGTGTTTGTTTGCTGACACTTGACATTATGTTTTATCCAGAATTCTTTCTCTTTATGTGGAATTTTCTTTTTACCTTTTCTTGTTTTTTTTCACACCAAGAGTTTAATTTTGCTACGTGCTTTCATCACTTTCATGTTTATGTTTTCTGCCATGTAGCTTTTTCTATTTTAGTTTGAATGTATAAGGCAACGACCTTTCTTTGTAGGCACAAAGACAAATTTGTTTTGAAGCCCATCTTCTTGTCTAGTTAAAGTGTGTGTGTCAACACACACTTTTTTGTTTTTCCTCAAGTTCTTTCTTTCTTTCTTTCTTTCTTTCTTTCTTTCTTTCTTTCTTTCTTTCTTTCTTCTTTCTTCTTTCTTCTTTACCAGCAAATTTGTCTGACACTTTTCCCGGACACTACTATATGTAGAAACTCCAAACTTGGTATGATTGTACCTCCATGCAGGGAGTTTGGCCCTTTCATACAGAAGAATGAAGATGTTTAAAATTATGCAAATTAGGGGCATTTGAAATTTTAAATATTGAATATCTTCAAAAGTATAATTGATAGCGATATCATTTTAACTTCTACTAGGGGGTTATTGACCATTGCGCATCTAATGAATCTAAAGCAAGAGTTGCAGCCATTTAAATTATGCTAATTAGCAGCACTTGAAATTTTAAAAACTTGAATATCTTCAAAACTATTATAGATAGAGATGTCATTTCAATTTCTACTAGGGGGTTAATGACCATTGCGCATGTGATGAATCGAAAACAAAAGTTATAGCAATTTAAATTTTGCTAATTAGCAGTGTTCGAAATTTCCAATCTTGAATATCTTCAACACTATAATAGACAGAGATGCCATTCCAACTTCTACTCCTGTGTTATGGAATAGTTGTACATTGCCATACCAATATGCTTTGAAGACACACACACTGATTTGCTATGCAGCAAATCATCTTTCCTAGCTTGTTCTTTCATTTGGAGCTTTTTCTTCTGTTTATGTGTTCATTTTTTTAAACAATCAACGCCACACCTGACATTCAACTCGGATATTTTGGGTGATACGTCACTGCAGTTAACTTTACAGTAGTAGTAGTAGTAGTAGTAGTAGTAGTAGTAGTAGCAGCAGTAGTAGTAGTAGTAGTAGTAGTAGTAGTAGTAGTAGTAGTAGTAGTAGTAGTAGTAGTAGTAGTAGTAGTAGTAGTAGTAGTAGTAGTAGTAGTAGTAGTGTCGCTGTTGCTGCTGTGATAAACTTGCATAGAATGTATTGTTTTGTTTTCTGGGTGATTTTGAGACTCATTATCCCCCTACAATGTCTTTTGTAGTTTAACCCGCAGTAACAAGGTATGTCTATCTGGCATTATCTTCACAAATTTATCCGATCACCTACCATATTTTACATACCTTGACCAAAAGATAAACCTTCAAGCCCCGCCTAAATATGTTCAAATCGAAACAAACGATCTTGCGTCAATTCAAAACTTTCAGCAAGCTATAAATAATACTAACTTCATGCAAGTTCTTGATAATGATTTAAACTGTGACCCTAATCACAACTATGACAAACTTATAAAAATAATACATCACTCTAAAGATAAATATCTACCCACCAAACAGTCGGTTTTAACAAATATAAACATAAAAAGTCTCCTTGGAATACAAATGGAATTCTCAGATCAATAAAATTTCGCGATAATCTCTACAAACAAATGAAGAGCACACATCCTGCTTCTCAGCAATTTCTGACTTTGAAGCAAAATTTAAAAATTTACAATAAGATACTGCATAGATCAATTCAACAAAATAAACGGAATCACTATCATTCCCAATTTGAATATTTCAAAAACGACACTAAAAAGACATGGGATGTTATAAAAACGATTCTAAATGTAAATAAAAGAAAAAATGGTTTTCCCTCTTTTTTATGATCGATGACAGAAAGGAACCAAATAAGAGTCAGAAAGCAGACAAATTTAATGCATTTTTTTTACAGGCATTGGCCCAAAACTGGCAGCCAATATAGACCAGCAAAACTTACCTCACTTCAGCACATACCTTAATCATCGGTGGCAAAATATTTTCACTTTCATAAATACTTCTGCAGCTGAGGTTGAATCAATATTAAACAAGTTTAAACCTAAATCTAGCTCGGGACATGATCAGCTGTCGATGAGACTTATAAAGAAGATTAAGTCTTCACTGGCGACTCCATTAGCTCATATAATTAACCAATCTCTTTCCACTGGAATATTTCCGGATGAACTTAAAAACACTAAAGTAATACCAATATAGAAGAATTATAACGAAAAAATTCTAAATAACTATAGGCCTATATCTCTACTTCCAACTCTGTCGAAAGTTTTTGAAAAAGTGGTCTATTGTCAACTCTATGACCATTTTGCATCACACCATGTTTTTTACAGAAGTCAACATGGCTTCAAACAGCTTCATAGTACTGAAACAGCCACTTAAGAATTTGTTGATAGAATATATAAGATTCTCGATAATGGAGAAATACCCCTAACAATCTTTCTAGACCTATCTAAAGCTTTCGATACTTTGGATCACGAAATTCTCTTGTACAAATTAAAATATTATGGTATCTCTGAGACACCTCTAAAATGGTTTAAAGGCTACTTGACCAATAGAACCCAATATGTTCAGCTAGGTGACGTTCATTCCAAGCCATTACGTATCATAACTGGTGTCCCACAAGGATCTTTCCTTTGGCCACTTCTTTTCATAATCTATGTTAATGATCTTTATCTAGCTACCCAAAACTTTGAGTCAATTCTGTATGATGATGACACAACTCTCATAAATTCACTTTGTACTTTGAATATTGGACCTCAGTCAAACAACAGGTATATCTCAAACAACATAAACTCCGAGCTTAATAAAGTATATCACTGGCTTGCTGCAAACAAATTATCTCTAAATATACCAAAAACCAAATATATGCTTTTCTATTTTCCTCAACGTAGGTTAAACATGAATATTAATCTAAAAATAAAAGAAACACAATTAGAGAGAACAAATGAGTTTGATTTTTTAGGGCTGATAATGAACGAAAAATTCAATTGGAATGCCCATATAAATAAGATTGCTAATAAAACTGCTCGCATTATAGGAATACTTAAAAGGCTACATCATCTGCTTCCTATAAATACACTCTTTTTAATTTACAATTCTCTGTTTCTACCACATATTAATTACTCTATGTTGGCTTGGGGTTATTCCTATGATCGCATATTTAAATTCCAGAAGTCAGCTATTCGTTTAATATGTTCTACACATTATTATGCACATACTGAGCCCTTATTTAGGGACCTAAAGGTTTTAAAAATGCCTGACTTTTTTAAACTGAAAGCTTTAAAATTTTACTATAGATATACTAAAAACGAATTACGTGGCTACTTTAATAATATGATCTCAGCCTTACCTGCAACTTTACACATAACAGAAAAAATTCACACACACTCCTTCTCTTGATTCTCTAGATATGTTAAAACATATTTTGTAAACCAATATTCTGAAACCTGCTTCATTGTTGACTGCTTCGTCTGTAATAACACTTCATAATTATTTCTGAAATCTTGTATGTTAATGCCGGATTTTTTGTCTTTAATTTACTTTGTAATGGACCGGATCTCTGTTGAAACTAGGTGTAACATATAAGGCAACTTTTCCTAGGTGGCCCTTGCGGAAGCGGATGTTTATCATCCTTAGCAGGGCCATTCTGACTACAATTTCTGTATGGTAATTCCATTCTCACTATTATCTATCTTGTTTTTTGTCATATATGTTTTTGCACAATTACCAAAATGTATACAATGTATTTACTTCTATGTCGAATAAAATGAATCTGAATCTGAATCTGAATCTGAATCTGAATCTGAATCTGAATCTGAATCTACGACAAAGAAAAAATGGCGAAAAGTATAATTCGAATGAATTTTGACAATGCATTTACGCTCCGACAAAAAGGTGAATACAAATATAAATCATGCTAGATACGAGAGAAATGAAATGCCATGTGATCTTAACCCCTGCCCTCTCTTGAGATCACATGTTCTGTGTACATGAGAAGACCTACATCTATTGACGTTTTCCCAGTGCATTGGACCAAAGTTATGCATTTCTGCTTGAACCCGAGAAAAAGCTTTTTGTTATGTAAACTAAAGTCAGCGTAATCCTTCAAGGGAACCATCATAATGAATGGCTGTGTACATTTGCAGAAACGTGGGATAACACTTTTTTCTTTAAATCTAAGTTTGATCTTGACAGATCGTCATTTAATTAGCGTTCGGATAAAATGTCGTCCCTGAAAACGCGAAAAACGTCTCGCAATTTGATACATGCAATAAAAAATCATCATAATCACCACGCTTGAGAAAGAGACACTTAATTTACATCAATAGAGACGTGTATCTGAATGTTAAAATCCAGTCATGTATGTTTGACTCAATGAATACTAAAATGGCCCCATTTCCCTCACATACGTTTTTATTAAGACCAATCATTTGCAAAGATAGGGTTAAAATTATGTGGGAAACATTCTTGTCGAGAGTTTTTCGGAAGTTTTGCCAATAGAGCCCTAACGCCGGTGTATGGCATGCAACTCTTTTTCTAATAAAAAGTATCAGATGTAATACAGTGTTGCAATGTCGTCTGCTTCGCTCGTCATCAACAATGACGTGGGTCATTAGACTATAGCCCACAGAGCTCACCAAGAAAAACTGCTGACCCAGTACATTGGAAGTTTAATAAACAGACTACAGAGACCGCAGGACACAACCGTTGTGAAATACCATCATTCTTGCCCGAAATATGATCTGTAAATCAAACTGTGAGACTGTATGATTTCCCCTGATAGCTTTTACACGATTGTGATCACTGCATGGTGTAAACGTGGGATTGCCCGATAAAGCTTTCTGCAAAGTACGGATCAAAACACTTGTAATACGCACATCGTTTATGAACATTTATCTTCTCTCACGTTCCATATCAATACAGACAGTTAAAGTGAGTGCATATATGATCCACATGTGGGTTGTATCAGAACTTAACAAGGAATATTTGTTTGGCAATCATCTTACTCATTAAAAGGAGAGAAATAACTATACTGTATATTCCTGCTGACGATATAGCTGTGCCTTTTTAAAATTACCGTTTGTAGGCATGGTTAGATAACCCTACTTGTACATGGACATAATCCAGAGGTTTTTGCCTGGTGTTTTACCAATTTGACGAGAACTTTTTTTCAGCAATTTTTGCTCTGTCGTTACTTAATCTCAAACATGAAATAACGCATGAAAGTGTCCACTTCGTGGTTATTTCTATTCCAAATTAATAGCCTTAAGAGATCGAGCACACACAGAAGTAAAATGTTATATGTAGTTCTTACAGTATAGAGAATAGGGCTGGGCAAAAAAATTTAGATGAAATATCAGAAACACGGATGGAAAGCTAGACGGACAGATGGAAGGACAAGCGGGCAGGGTGCATAGCCCCCATCCCAATGGTGAGACCCATACTCAATGACAAAACGATCCCAATTTGGAATTTAGAAAAAATTGTAACAGAAGCTGTTCAAATCAGAGGAAAGTTGTGATAGAAAGGTATCCTATTCTGTTGGTTCAACTCGATACAAATACGTTTGTATGATTTATATACATACATACATATATATATATATATATATATATATATATATATATATATATATATATATATATATATATATATATATATATAAATATATATATATATATTATACAATTCTTCTTATCATCTTAATATGTATGTGTTTGTAAGTATTGTTTACGCTCCCAACAGGTTTGCTGATGGACGATCTTTATGATGGAGACTGTGTTCTTTTTGGGGGGTGGGGGTTGTCTGTTTTTTTGGGGGGTGGGGTGGGGGTTTTTTGTCTTTGTTTTTTGGTTTTGATTTTTTAGTTTTTTTGTTTTTGTTTTTAGACCCATCAACAAAATACTATTGATATGTTCGAAATGGGGCAGTTGCAATAAAGGTCATTCATTCATTCAATCTGTGAGAGGATATTTTAGTTACATATATGAATCTTTATAGTGTATACAATTTTTTTATTTAATTAACACTGCTTTGAATCTTGTGCTATTATTACCATCATCATTTATGTATTTATTTATTTATATTTTTTTGGATGATGATTCTTCATATATTTGATAAAGAAGTGATAAATGTAAGGTTCTACAAAATATAGATATATTAATTTAAGGAAAGGTGTTAAAATTGGATAACAGAAGTAAAGCATCACTAAAAATGGCAAAGCAGTGTCACTGTTTTACTCTATGTATCCCTTGAAAACCGGGATGAAAATTGAACCACCATCCGAATATAACATGCAAACCTCATGAATTCATCAGACACGCGCTTGTTGTCTAGTACTTCCTGACTGTGCCAGACATCAGCTGCCAGTTTCACACAAAGTAGTGATCACAGCAAAACGTCAAGATCCATGCACTAAAAGATCCGGCCGATTATAAAGGAGAAAAAAAAACGAAAAACATAGCATGTGTCAGTGTCAAGCTTCGCATGTTGATGAAGTGGCCATGGCTTTCACCGGTATTCACATGGCTGTATGGATTCGAGTTTGTAATTCACGTGTGTTTGCTTGTGTCAGGGCAGCTGTTTACTCGGCTTTGAAGCAATGAATTTTTATTTGTCTTTATTTGCTTACTTTTTTTTTTCTTTTTTTTTTTTTTTTTTTTTTTTTTTCTTGTTGCTTGTCATCACATATTTTCAGCTTTTAAATTTTCCCCTATTTTGACGGAATGGTATGTTTGTCCGATTTCTCAAGAATTGGAGCTTAGAAATCTGTTTAAACCCGTGGAAATAATTGAAAACAAATTTAACACTACGGTTAATGGATTGTGCTGACCCGAGACTCTAAATAGCAGAAAATGGCAATCTATAAAAAACTGCCAAGTTTATTTGGATGTATCTCTGGTTCTAATTGTTGATTATAATCAAATAATAAGTAATGTGATATTAATCACTCGACAACAATTAAAATCGGTGATTGATGATATAATGGCTCACATGGGAGGTATTGATTTCCCACAATAAAAACGATCTTCTGTTTGGAACATCATCAGTATGTGGCCCAATTAACAAATGTGTCTCTTGTCGGAGGGGAAAGTGGACAATTAAAATAACAGTTAGTTCGTTTTGAAAATTCAATTCTGCTTACGATTAGATTTTTTTGTTTTGTTTTGTTTTTTTTTTTGTTTTTTTGTTTTTTGTTTTTTGTTTTTTTTTTTGTTTTTGCTGTTGTTTTTGTTTTTTTGTTTTGTTTTGGGGTTTTTTTTTGTTTTTTTTGTTTTGTTTTTTTAATTTTTTGTTGTTGTTTTGTTTTGTTTTTTTTGTTGTGTTGTTTTGTGATAAGAAAAATGTTAAACATATATTGTAAAATTGTTGAATATATCCAGTTGTCCCTGTGTTGCAGTATTTACTTTTCAACTTGGCCGAAAGAAGTTACTTTTGCCGCACATAATTTATCGAGGTTGTTCCAAACATTTCGATATACATATTCGTAATGCCCGTTCGGGAATTTGAGGAAATACATGACACTAAGCAGAGGTCTACCTAATTTCGCTTCCCTTATAGTAGCGAACGTTCAAAAAGATTAAAATAAACACACACACACACACACACACACACACACACACACACACACACATATATATATATATATATATATATATATATATATATATATATATATATATATATATATATATATATATACGCTTATATTTATATGAGTGTAGTTTATGGAGAACACAGGAAACGGACTTAGTGAATGGTTTTGGCAGTGAGGGACAACTCCCGATGCAAGAGCTTAACTGTGTTAGAGGCATCAGCGGCCTCATTTACATAGAGGGTCGAACCGTCCTAAAACAAAGAAAGTCATAGCAGCGTTCAGAAATATATATCTTTTTTTCGTTGGATTTCAGGAAATACATGACACTAGGCAGAGGTCACCCTTCCCTTATAGTTACATACCTTCAAAAATATTAACATATATATATATATATATATATATATAAGACACGCAGCGAATAGTTGGATTTAAGGGGAGCGGGTCGCAGTAAAGATGTCCCTTTTGGAATTCTCATCTGTCATGTTATTCAGCACAAGTTTTGAAAAGTACACTCACATATATGTCAACGGATCTTATTTTTGACTAAAACACCATGCACATGCCGCTTTGCTAAATGTTCGCGTGATACTAATAGCATAAATATAGCCTCCGTTTATTCTGTCCTATCAGATTCAGACGCTTTACATTGAAACCAGGCGATCATTCCATGATGTTTTTATGTTTGCCCTCAATTATGATGTGTTTGTTTTGAAAGATTAACCTACCCAGGTAAGGGAGGGGGTAGTTTTCTTATAATTGCTCTTTTTCTCTAACGGGAGAGGAGGTACATTTTGTTCTCTTGGACTAGTTCTTTTTAATCTGTATTGCGGGTCTGTTCTTCACAAACATTTGCTTCGATTCACCTCTGGTTTTCATCAAACATCACATGGAAAATTTGAGCCACACGAATTCCTAGTGTGCTTCAGGTGACTTAAACTGGGTCTATACAAGGTCGTGGCCTATAGGCCTATGGCTATTTATTTGTTTTCCTGTCAGGACAGATAAGACACCAAAAACCTTTGCATGGGCGTTTTTGAGATTGTTTTACAAGATAAATGTCCTTTCTATAAGTTGGCCGAATTTCAAGCTTTTATCTAAAGTAAAATATGAAGAAAAACAAAAACAAAAAAAACAAAAAAAAAACCACACACAGGCATATTTCCATTATCTCTCAATGTTTTGCTAGAGCATTTCCTCAGACAGTGTTTTGGATGGGTGAGTTGACGTTTACACTGGTGTTGTAATTTTCTCGCTGTTGGTCAGAGTGCAATCCAAAGTCTATAATTGCATTTCCCGATAATTCCTCGAATACCATTGGACAGATATTTAGAAAATTGAGTTTTGACAAAGGTGAAATTTGGCTATTCTTAATATATGAGCTTGTATGGGCTAGATAAAGAGAGAATGTGATAATGCGCAATTATTTTTTTGCAAAATCAATGGTTGGATATGAGTATGATAAGCTGGCCACCACACTTCGATTCAGTGGTTGATATGCGGA
Source organism: Hermodice carunculata (assembly GCA_964020975.1). Taxonomy (NCBI): domain Eukaryota; kingdom Metazoa; phylum Annelida; class Polychaeta; order Eunicida; family Amphinomidae; genus Hermodice; species Hermodice carunculata. The sequence continues at coordinate 66,975,373 of OZ026612.1, forward strand.
TAAATAACAGTGGTACAACTGAATCAGTAAGTAATGTGGGATATAATAAAGGATTTTTGACCAGATGCCAATTAATGAGGAAACTCCGCTACAGATATAAGTGATGTGATCTTGCCATGATAAGCACTGATCTAAGCAGACACCTTAATATTTTACAACATGTACTTGTTTAATCTATTCAACGCCCATGGAAATCTTAAAATTAGTAAGAAGCTTTTTTCTGTCTAGATCTAAAGACCAAGAAATTTGATTTAGCTTTGTTAAAATTTATTTATTATTTATTAATTCTGAACCAATTAACAAGATTAACCATGTCCAGTTCAGCTAGATTCTTTACATTATCAATATTTTTCGTGGCTGTATATAATGGAGCTGTCATCTGCAAATAAACGTACGGTGCCTTATGTTAAGCAGTCCTGGAGATCATTAACATAAATGAGAAACAAACATGGGCCAAGAACAGAGCCTTGATGCAAACCACAATTTACCAGAGTACTATCAGACGGAGTAACAACAAACTGAGTGTACCGTTGTCGTTCAGAACGATAGTCATTTACTCAATCTATATAGCTAAACCTCTAACACCAGGCGACTCCAGTCTCTGGCATAAAATGGTACGATTTATTGTATCAGTTGCTTTTTTTTATTAGATCTACAAAAATACCTTAACAGAATCTATCAACTTCACTTATCTTTGAATAAAAGTTAGAAGTTCGCGGAGTGGTATTTCAGTGCTATAATGTTTCCGAAAGCCAAACTGCAATTTATGAAAGAAATTTATACTATTAAGAAATTATTTTAATTTTTTGTTTTTGCCATTATCCACTCAAGTAACTTGAAATAACTTATAAAACAGAAATACGTCTGTAGTTCCCACAGCAGGCAGGGTCTTCTCCCTTGAGTATTGGTATAACGTCGGCAATTATCATTTTTATTGGGCACTTTTCTCAATGTAATAGAACGATCATATATTCGAGTTAAACGACTAATAATATATCTATAAGCATATTTCAACAACCGTGGATGTATCATATCATATCTTATTTTTGGTTGATTTGTTTTTTTTGTTTTTTTGTTTGTGTGTGTGTGTGTTTGTGTGTTTGTGTGGGTTTTTTTTTTTTTGTTCATTTTTTTCTTTTTGTATTTTGTAATATTGCCTTGGTATTCTTTATTTTTTTCATTTTCTGATGCCATTTATATTCATAATTTAATCTTAATTTTATATCAGACAGGTTCACAAACAGTATTTACCCGGGATCGTAAATAATGAATATTTTGCTCCCATTTATGTAACTTGGAACAGGATTAAGACAAGCCACTGCATTGTTTCTTAATCCGTTTTGATGCAAATAAAATATGCTTAAACCATTTGGTTTTCACCAAACTTTCTGGTATAGGTTGCAACATATGCATCCATTTGTTTCGATGGGCCTGGCCTTGAAATGTGTGGGCCATGATATCTTCTCACAATACACGTCTTCGGTCATAAATGCATTTCTTTGGTATAGATGCGTGACCATTTTGCTCGCATCTTATCTGATTTGCAAAAAACCTTTCAATTGCCGAGATCGAAGCAATTTGTTCGTTCAGATTATAAAAATACATTCCAAAACACATTTTGTGCGTCACCCAACTTTCGCATAGATTTGCTATTTTCCCATTTGGCTCTCACCGAACTTTCTGGTAGAGGTGGAACATATGGATCCAATTTTTTTGATGGGCATAGACCTTGAAATGTGTGGGCCATGATATCTTCTCATAAAACACATCTTCGGTCATAAATGCATTTATTTGGTATATTGCATACTGTCTGATTTGCATACAACATTATCATGCTGGTCAAGATCCCGTGGCTACCTATTGGCTACCTGTGTCAGAAACAATACATTCTAGAACTAACTATGGCCCATAACCTTCTTTCTTCCTTGTGCATGGGTCTGTAACAGTTTATTTATTTATTTATTTATTTATTTATTTATTTATTTATTTATTTATTTATTTATTTATTTATTTATTGTTTGTTTGTTTGTTTGTTTGTTTGTTTGTTTGGTTGGTTGGTTGATTGGTTGGTTGGTTGGTTGTTTGTTGATATTTCACAGAACATGAGCGGAAACCTCGTAAGATTATTTATTTTTCATGCGTCTCTGTCGTCTCATAAAGCTTTTTGCAGAAACTACCTCACTCATGTTTTATTGGATTGCATAAGATTCATCTGTACTGAGATTTTCCACAAAGTCTTTTGTATATATCTTTCTTCACATATTAATTCTTTTGTGAAACGTGGCTTTTGCATGATATCCATTACGGGTACGGGCAAGTTTACTAAAAAGATGCAGGCGAAAGTTTGTAATGACTGATTATACAAATTTATTTATCCGAAACATTCTAAAAACCCGAATTACCATTTTGAGAAATGCACGGAACTAGAATTTTTTTTTTTTTACATGTGTGGTTTATTTTTTAATATATTGGACAATTCCCTAAAGGTTCATGTTTTGCTGCTGCATCATCATCATCATCATCATCATCATCATCATCATCATCATCATCATCATCATCATCATCATCATCATCATCATCATCATCATCATCATCATCATCATCATCATCAACCCTGAACTCTGAAATGGTTCAAACCAAATATGAAATGTGTTTCGTACATTGGTGTCAACCAAATTTACTTTTCAAAAGTGTGACATTGATTTTATGGACTCTACATGTAAGTGATAAAAAATATAGCTAGCAACACACATTCTGTGTCATAAATGATACAACTCTGGGTTTGTTGAACACACATGTAACGAATTAGACAAGGGACTGTGATACTACTGTGCTCAACTGAGTTTGAGTGTACAGATTGAAGTTGTCCTGCGACCCTTGGAATAATGCAAGTGTCACATTTGTTTAAGACCATCATGTTTGTTTGCAATGAGTTCACTCACACTTTTCAAGAGTAATTTTTAAAATGACAAGTGACAGGATCTACTGTTATCAAGATATAAGCCAACGTGTGAGGGTGTCTTTCTGTATTGTTAATTTTGACCATGAGTAACCTTCAAGGTCACTCAAGGTCAAAATAAACAAAACAAAAAGAAACTCCATAGATAATTTCTTAGTTGTTAATAGTCATGATAGTAACCATGAGACTAGGATCGAACATTACTGAGATATAAGGCAAAATATGAGTTTGAATTTGTAGGGTCACTGACGTTCAAAAATTAAAGCTTTCAAAGAAACCGCATAGGTACTTTCCTGTTTGCTTTTAATACTGACCATAGGCCTAAGGTCCACCGTTACTGATATATGTACAAGCCAATGTGTCAGATTGTTCAGATATCGTTGTTTTAATATCACCAACTCTGCACATAAACTTTTTTTTTAGAATTTTGAAAATTCGTTGAAAAAATCGAAAATGGGTGCAGCACCTTGCACTGCATAGATTCGGTAGAGATCGAGTTTATTTCTACAAAATGTGAAGAGAATCCAACATACAGTTTGACGTAAAAAGTAAAATAGTGCCAAAAACAAAAACAACTGAGACAAAAGAATTTCTTCTTCACTTGCTGAACACGTAAAATTGATGGGTCACCAGTGGTGTGCCTATATGCAATTTCGAAGCGATTTCCTAAAACAAAACAAGTCCACTGCTTTTAACTTCATTATTCTTGATTTTAAAGGCCTTTGCCTCTTTTTATCTCCCGTGCGATATATGTATGTGTGTTTATATATATATATATATACAGAGAGAGAGAGAGAGAGAGAGAGAGAGAGGGGGGGAGAGAGAGAGAGAGAGAGATACATGGCCATACTTCCCTTCGTATTTCAATACTAGTGTGCAATAGATACGCCTCTACATCCCTGCCACACACACGCCCACACCTGAAGGGCCTATATATTGTGCGCACTGCAAAATCAATTATGTATTTTTGCGGCTGACGTGCATTTTGGAGGACGGGTAGCGGTTTCATACCGATTGTCCAGCAGGGGGTATTCCTTGATATTTTTTGTGTTTTTTTGAGCTCACAAATGTTGAGGAATTGACAATAAACCACCTTTATGTGCATCGAGATATTTGGTTTAATACATTTTACTGTCATCTGATCAGAGACCACACTCGTAACTTTAAAAGGATGTATCAATGAGAGGTCTAATAACTTGGGTGTGGGCAAGTGTGGGTTTTCAATGTCGCTAAAATATAGTACATCGCAAAATGACGCGAACTAGTTCACTGTGTATTTCTTAGTTTTGCATGGATCAAGTACTTATCTCCTCTGTTCCGCGGTCAAGTGGTAAGGTTCAAGAGATTCTGCATTTGCGTTCTTTGAAATTATATCGATACAGCTAGTGCAGTGTGGGCATATTAGGAAAAATATCGTAGATATGGCAAGTCATTGGCCATTGTTAGGTTGTGATGTCTCCTGAGCGTTCAGTAGCCCAAACGTTTCCAGACATTGTGTGATTTTGCGTTGTTTAAAAAACGACTCAGGTCGCGAGAAAGTGCAGAAAAGTTCACAATGCACTTCACCCGGAAGTGCAAGGAAAATGCACAAGAGGTGGATGCCCTTCTGTACCGAGTGCAAATTCAAGGCCAGCTGCGTATGTTTTATAGTGAAGTGCACTGGAAGTGCGGGTGCAAATATGAAAATGAGGCCGGAACGCCGCACTCCCAGGATAAAGCTGGAAGTGCATTGAAGTATATACTGCACTTTGTCAGTCTGCACTTCCAGATTCCATATTTTTTCAAGGAGGATTCGCCCACTCAACTCCGTCTAATCTTTAGCAAATATTGAATTCCATGTACATGGGAAAACAGAGAATATTCGGTACCTGACATGGAAAACAGGAAATATGGAGAATGTTACTACTTGTTCTCAATTTTTTATTTCCCTTGTTGCATGGAAATGCATAAGATTTCATGTTTTGTTGGGAGAAATGATGCTCACTGTTAAACTCGGATATTGTCTCAAAGAACTAAAATTTATACAATTATAATACCCCAGTCGTATTAGAATACAAATAAAAATTAAGACTTCAAAAACTAAATTGACGTATTTAAATTTTTTTTTTTTTTTCATTTCTTATGTGATCAATAACGATTATATGCAGGCAGTTGGATTGGCATTTCAACTTTTAAAATACCATAATATTATCCATAACATATGCTTATAACAATTCAATTGCACAAAGGTCAGGTATAGACCTGGACTATTCCCAAACATGACCTTATTGTATAGTAATTAGAATTTGGGTGTATGCAGCCCGTTATGTAGTCGTAATATATATATATATATATATATATATATATATATATATATATATATATATATATATACATTAAAATATCTGTTTCCAACAATGTATCAGCCTTTCTCCATACTCTTGAAAAATCAGTCTGCAACTCCGTCTAAATTCAATTTTAAAGTCGCATATTCCATATTTTTTCCGTGTAAGAACACTCCAACTTTACATTTTCCATATTTTCATCAGAAAAGTCCACATTTCTATATGATTATCATGCCATGTGGTACATTAAATATTTTCTCCATATGAAAAAAGTCTAAATAACAATTACAAATTTTCATGTATTTTTCATAAAAGTTTTGCACTGTTAGATTTCCATTTGGCAATTCAGGAAAATATATGGAGCTCCATGTCTTATATGTAAATGTGAAGTAAGGGTGGAGTGCATATTGCTCAGACATGCAGTGCAAGGCACGTCTAGGAAATCAAACACCAGGCGCACAACTTCATAGACTGGTTAATAACCCTATAAAATTTTATATTTGCAGGTCGAATCGGAGATGTGCAAGACACAAGTTTCCTGTGAGACATGGGTGTGATGCTGTATGATTCTGGAAGGGGTTTTGTTTCCACATTCACTGGCGGTGGTTCATCATAAGACAATGTCATTTATCCCCTACTTTGTACCATATTACATTGAAAATCCATGGGATATGGCCTATGTGATATTGTTGACCATATCCTATGGGTGGGACTACTTTTTACCATATTTGTAGAATCAGAGATGTGGTGTTCCAAATATGGAAGGAATCAATTCCATATTTGGCATATCCAACCTCGCCTTATTACCTTGCCATAAATCACGGCCGAAAACCTGATGGGCCGTGGTATAAATCCCAGCCAATGGGTAAGAATAAACTTGATTCTATGATGCAAACTAGGGCCAAGAATGCAGGACTGATGTTGTGATAATTGGCAGAAAAAACAACCACTCTGTAAGACGCACGATGTGCAGTCGACTGCTACATCCAAGTGTCCCGCCAACCATTATTCAACAGCTGAGCGGGCACAAAAATGCACAGTCGTTGAACAATTATGCAACAGCAAGCCGGAAACAACAACATGCCACGTGCAGCCTTCTCCAGGGAAATGATTCTTCTTTTCAGAAGCCTCTAACATCTGCCCAAAACACTCCCTAGAATCTGTGTTCATCGTTTTTCCCAGCTGGCGTGGCAGGAAGCCATCGTCCCGCTCCTTCGGGCAATGCTGCCGTCACTGATGGGGACACTTAATCTGACGGCCAACGGTCAGTTGAGCTCCACGGGTCCATAGGCCTACTTTGGAATTTTTGCTGGTGCAACATTTAAAGTCAACGTGACTTTCCAATTCTCCTCTCCACCAAATTAATTCCACATAGAAATAATAAAAAAAGTGTCTTTTCGTCGACATTTTTGTCTGAAGCGACGGCCGTTCAAAAAAAATCCACCATTAGGCCTGTGGCCGACCGCTTTTCTTTGTTGTTTAAATTTTATATTCATACGCGAGGAATGACTGTGTCAAAGTCCCATGTAATGTAGTGATATAAAATGTTACAAGTGATATAAATGGTCTTTTTTCTTTCTTAATGGACAGTAGGGCATAAATACAAAATAACCCTCGTCGTTAATCTGTCTAAACCGAATCCCCCTCGTTGTTTGCCTGCCTGCGCGCCTGATCACCCGCGCGGCTCGCGCTTGGGTGATCAGACGTGCAGGCAGGCAAACAACTCGGGGGATTCGGTTTGACAGATTAACGACTGAGGTTATTTTGTCTATAAATTACTGTTATGACCATGTGACATATTGAAGGATAGAAACAGGCTCTGTCACAAAGAGTCAGTGCGTTGTACAAACATAATCGTATAATCGTAAGGACTATCGGCGGACTTCTACAACATTCTCCACAGAAATGATATCTAGGGTATGTGTCACTGAACAGCTATATATATCATGCAAAATAATACTAAATTGTTCAGCACGGATTTTAGATTGAATTTCTAATTCAATAAGGATAACATCTACATCTAATAAGTGTCACTACTCTCATTTACGTTCTAAAGAAAAATGATACCATATTCACATTTAGAACCAAGCACGCCCTCCTTGTTCATAATTTCCTCCGTGTTGCGTGCGTCCGTAAACACGATAAATCACGTATTTCTCATAACACATGACATATGAAACCATCATTCATACAGACATTCGAACGAGCCACACGGTGTGAGTCAGCTTTTGTAACTCACGCAAAACGTGACATCTGCTTTAAGTTCTTCCACATCAAAACTCCCTAAAATCTGTATGCCTAAAAAAATACAACGTATGTACAATTGACAATTCGTCAATGCCCAACGACGGCTGAAATTGGACAAAAGATTAATTTTTTTTTTCAAATCACACTAACTCAGATGCAAACAAAGTAAAACAGTCTCTGATACCTGCACACGTGTGCTAGTCATGATCTTTATTTGGCAATGATGAAGCATACGCATATATTTCATATATCAGACAAGTAGAAGAGGGCCCCCAAGGAGGGTTGTGATCACGATTCACAGAAAGTCTAAATGTACTTTTACGGCTAAATCCAAATCATAAAAATTACAATTACGTGTATAAAAATAACGAATCCGCAGATACTTATAATCAGATAACCACGAATCAGGCTGAAATAATCTTCGATTTCACAGTTCACGAGAAATAAATATAGATGTTAACGTATCACGCAAATATCCCTTGGAGCCCCCTCGTAGAAGCTGAAGTATTTAAAACGCTGAGATGAACAGGGATATGTTACATGTACGTACCACAGTTTCTATAATTTGAAGCAAGCACAGATATATTTTGCCTGATAAAGACACATTGTCAAAAATGCAGGTAACAACCCACGCACGCACACACACAAGGAAGAAGTACTAAAGGGCATACTGTAGTACTAGATTCCTAATTCAAGCATGCTGTCTAGTTTTATCTCGCAACTGTTACTATCCAAATCACGGACC
>OZ026612.1:66988647-67123647 GCA_964020975.1 Hermodice carunculata
AACTCTTTCTCAGCAGCATGCATAGCTGTCTACAGCTCACTTAAATCAGGGAGGTGTATAATTTTGCGGTGGTTCGATGTACGCTGTTGTGTAGAAAATGACGGTTCAGTTTGGGCGCTACGATTTGTTTGTGTCTGCTTGTCGCGGGTCAACGAAATCCACAAAATGCGACAAAACTGTTGAATGTAGCCGACTATTCATTCTAAAAACTAGCTGAGGGCGATTTAGGCATGGAAACTAGTTGTATAGTTGCACCCTACGAAGTTTGGTCATTGGATTGGCACTTTTGGTTTGTCTTGATGAAGTTCGCGAAATTGTCTATTTAACTTGCAAACTCCACCAATTTTAGGATTTGCTAGGTATTAATGAAATATACATGCAAACATCACTGTAAATAATCAGCAAAGGCTCCTTATTGAGCCGGTGCACATGTATCTGGTAATGATGGTCGGGTACAGTAGTAGTTAATGTGTGGCACTGGCCGAAGAAAAAGTAACCAGAGTGTTAAATTTTTCCGATTCTGGCCGCTACATTTGTTTATTTGTCAAGCACTTTTGTTTATTTCGTAAATGGAAAATGTTTTTTCAAGTGATACCAGATATATTACGGTAGCAGCATGACTGAAAACCTATGTGTGATTTTGCATTTGCCGCTGGTGCAGCGCCGGGCGAATCTAGGTCACCAATGTTTACCTTTTACCGTGGTCGTGCGTGTTCCGCTTGGTAGTGTGGGAGAATGAGTATGTGCAGTGTGGCCCTTTTCGCCCTCGACGGCAAAATAAACACAGGGTGCTCAGAAAGTGCTGTAACAACACCAAGACACACATAGCTTGAAAGGACGGCCGCAAGTGCCCTCTCCCTCTCATACACCTCCCTGGTTAAACCAAGGAGGTGTATGAGAGGGAGAGGGCACTTGCCCACTTCAGAGGTTCCAGGCGAGTAGACATGAAAGAGTTAATCTCCTCACCCAAAGTCTCGCGGTCTCGGCAGCTTGCCCAGCTGGAAGGACGGTATCTGACGAGAAGACGTGTGAACGGCGCCATTTTGGTTCAAGTTCAAATTGTGCAGCACGTTGTAAACAAATTTTATACACGGATTTCACCTTTATTGAACATAACTTATCAGTATTCTTGATCTGCGTCATACACAGATATGTATTAACTTTCTTTTGTGTAATTTTGCCGTGGTTCGATGTACCCTGTTGTGTAGAAAATGACGATTCAGTTTGGGCCCTACGATTTGTTTGTGTTTGCTTGTCTCATACACCTCCCTGGTTAAACTATCATTCCAATATGGTTTACTGTTTCTTAATCTTTTTCTCAATCTTTGACTCCCATCTTTAAATTTCAAGTTGTTATCCATTTCTTTCAATTTCATTTTACACAATTTGTCATAAGTGGGTCCACCTCCCTGTGATTATTAATATTTTCCATCAAAATATAAACAATCTCTATCCCCAATTGCCTCCAAGTGTCATTATTCATGAATTCTTCTTTAGGTCTATCCCAAGAAATATCGACGCCGATTTATAGCTTCAGGCATGGTCTCTTCTATATGGCAAAGGTTGCAGGTTCGAGTCCCACTCGTTCTGAAAATGTTATTTATATATTTTGGGCATTTCCTTAATGCTCGTGGATTTGAGTCCCCAATTCTAGAAATGAATGCCAACTCAGTACATATACTACACAACTATTCTTTTATAAGAATGGGGATTTGATCAAGTGGATATGCATGACATTGTGCGTTTTACCATTTCAGCTTGGCGACTGGTGCCAAAGGGTGTAGGTTCGAGTCCCGCTCGTTCCGAACATGTAATTTATACAGATGACTTCAGCAATCTTTTAAGGTTGGACAATTTCAGCTAAGACATTAGGCCATGGTTTGGCTGAACCATGGGCTGCATGTGTACATTTTTGAACTGGGCGTTAAATCAACCATTCAATTCAGTTTACACACACACACACACACACACACACACACACACACACACACATACATACATACATACATACATACATACATATATATATATATATATATATATATATATATATATATATATATATATATGTATGTATGTATATATGCCAATAAAATGCTCAAACATTTCCTTCCAAGAATTCAACAAATATGACTGATTTAGCCACCCAAGATTAGTAGGAGTTTTGATTAATTGTAACTTTTGCCTTTGCATTCTGTGTTCGGAACGAGCGGATCCCCATTTCTAAAAAAATGAATAGTTCAATGGAGGTTGTTACATGTATGTGCGAGTGCCACATCAACACGGTTATGCAGTCTGTGCTCTGAGTCAGCCAGAATCGGGGACTTAAAATCCAGAAGCATCAAGGAAATGCCGAAAATATATATTTTATATTCAGAACGAATGGTATATATTTTATAGCAAGCTCAAGGAAATGCCGAAAATATATATTTTATGTTCAGGACGAATGGTATATATTTTATAGCAAGCTAATATATTTCTTATTTCTTGATGCCCGAGAACGAAATGCGTGTCCTCTGAATTTATGTATCACAGACTCTCACGATAAAATTAAGGTGCTTTTCTATTTTTTTTTTATTCTGTTGTGACAGGAATAAATCAAATAGCTTGTTTAATCCATATATATATATATATATATATATATATATATATATATATATATATATATATATATATATATATATATATATATATACATATATATATGAATATATATATATGTATGTGTGTATGTATGTGTGTGTGTGTGTGTGTGTGTGTGTGTGTCTGTGTGTGACTCAAGCGCCCACGTGTAAAATTTTATTCATATTCACATTTAGTTCTGTTATATCTATGAGGCAAATGCGTAAATCGGTTTCATCAGCAAAGAGAAGAGCAAAATCATCATGATCATATATAAAACAGTCTTAGATAAATGCAATGGAAGTCTTACTGCAACAATTTTTTTTTTTAAAAACCAGTTACATTAATAGATTAAAACAGTCTTAGATAACACACATGGTACTACGTTCTAAGTTTGTGTTTTAAAACTAGCTTCTTAAAAGACTGCAGGGTGTTTGCTTGACGAATCTCACTCGGTTAAACGTTCCATGAATTGGGTCCATTGTAATAAAAGTTTCTTTTAAACATTTCACATTTAGGTCTTGGTTTAAAAAGTGTGAGAGATAAGGTTCCTCGTGTAGACCTTTGGCTGACAGAACTGGTGTACTATAACTTATGACACATATATTTGGGTGCTAGTCCATCCAACCCTTTGTACACTAAACATGCAACTATGGAAATCAATCCGTTCATGTAGAGGCAGCCACTTGAGGTCCGTAAAGAGTGGGTCAGAATGTTCAAGATAATCACTATTTGTTATGACTCGGGCTACACTTTTTGTAGCCTTAATATCCTGTCCAGCTGAGTCTGTGCACATGTACCCCATATCAAGTCACAATAATCGATGTGAGGCATAACAATAGCATTGCACAAAGAGTGTAGGGTATGGTATGGAAATATTCTTTCTTAACGTTTTCAACATACCAGTTTTTCTAGATATTTGTTTAGCACAGTGAGTCAATATGGGTGCTGAATGTCAAGGTCTCATCAATTATTACACCACGTATTTTACTACACTGTACTCCTTTAAGCTCTGCCTCATTTATGTAAACTTGAAACTCGGATAAATCTGTTAGCGACATTCGCTTAGCTCTGCAGAAGATCATCACGAGAGATGTTGTAGTATTTAAAAACAACTTATTGGTCTTGAGCCATATAGCAATGCAGTTTACCATATGGTTTAGCTTTTGGCACAGTTGGTGCACATCCCGATCAGACGCAAAAATGGTAGCATCGTCTGCGTAAAGATGTGTTGAGGCTTTTTACTTACTTCGGGCAGATCGTTTATAAACACTAGTAATAACAGGGGTCCTAAACTGGAGCTTTGAGGGATGCCAACTGTAATCTCCTTATCCCCTGATAAAAATTTCCTGAAAAGAGTCTTTTGCATACGATGACTATGGTATGATTTAACCCAGCTGATTGTCATAGCATCTACGCCATATGATTGCAGGTTGAGCAAAAGACGATCGTGGTTGACCGTATCAAATGCTTTCCTCAAGTCAATTAGTAAAGCACCGTTTACTTTACCATCGTTAATGTGCTGAAGCAGCTCATCATGGAGCTGAACAAGTGCTTTTGTAGTCGAGTGCAGGTGGCGAAAACCTGACTGTAGGTTTGCAATTAGATTTTGAGAGCCCATATAGTTGTGGAAACTTTCATGAACGACTTTCTCTAGTATTTTACTAGCAACAGATAGAATGGATATTGGCCGGTAGTTATTACATTCATTATTTGGTCCTGACTTATGAATGTATGAATGAATATTTTCAGCTGAAGATATTTTACAAGCTGGTTATTTGATATGCGCTCAAAAATTGAATAATGTATCAGGTCTTTTTTTTCATTGTGATAATAAATTTGCGTCCTTCGTATCATATTGACATATATGCACACGTTACCCTTGCCGCTTGAGGATTAAAAGTTGTGAAAAGTTGTTCTGCTGTCCAACAAGTAGCCCGAATACTGAATATATTTTCGTTTTGTCAGTTTTTTTCGGGGCGTTTTTTTTTTTTTTTGTTGGGGGGGGGGGGCTGAAAATAAATGCTAGTTACGTGGCTTCCAACCCAGAATATAACAACACTCTTTGAAGTTTAGTTTGCAAGACTTGTCAACATGAGGAGCAGCTACGTGATACATGTATGTTATAAAAGAGGTGCTATCTGAAGTGGGCAACCACTAATCATAGATCCATTTGATGCATGCTTTCCCTTTTTAAGCCTCCTTTTTGTGGTCGTACAGACAACAACACTGTACCATGGATGAGAATCAATGTCTTCAGTCTTGCGCTAAAAATGAATTGTTAGCATACGCATTGATAGATAGATGACAAACCAGAAAACGTGCTTGTCCCATTGTTCGCCGAGTGTCTATTTTTGACAAGGGGCGAGTCTTTTGATGTATTAAAGAGATGTTATCTTTTCAGTCATAACGTTTGTGCTATAAGATCGCAGCAATGGCCTGAAAAGTACATATTTTACGATAGCCATACTTGCTTAATAATGGCCAGCAATCTGTCTATCACAGCAAAACTAAACCAAAACAAAACAAAACAAACAAAAAAAAAAACATATAAAGATGAAAAAATCAATTCACGCACACATAGAACCAAGATTAATTCTGTGAATATTTCTATCGTTTCCCGGCTTGATTTCCAGTTGACAAGATAGAAAAAAATGAGAACAGACAATTCAGAAACAGTACTCCGTTGCTGTACGTAATTACATGTTGTTACTCAGTCTTATTAGATAAAATAAACGCGAGAACAATCAGCCTCCCAACATTTTCTACAAAGGTCATTCTGAAGATTGACTATATATATCCGACTATATATATATATATATATATATATATATATATATATATGTATTGTATGTATCCATGAGTAATAATGCGCAGGATTTTAACCTTCACAATAATGTGTCTTTGAGCGAGTCAAAAGCCTGGTGTTGATATGGATCACTTGAATCCAACGAAACATGCATTTATAGAGCACGTTCCAAAAATCAAGTTTGTGACGTAGCTACCCTGTGGTCCAATGGTTGCAGGATAACTACATGTATGGGTGCAGTGCATGATGACGTTCCAGGCAGGTACAATGTATTTACCCATTGGAGTATCAGTTGCATTTGGCTTTTTGCTGCCGTGTAAGTCCAGGCGACGCACTGAAACAAAATGGTTGTAAGCATGTGTGCAAGTGAATGTCTGACCCGGCAGCTGCTGCATCTCTTAGACCTCGGCATTGTACTAGACTTCTACGACGATACCTCTGTCCCTAAAGCCGTTCAACTTATTCATGCCACAAGACATGTACCCATGACATGTGACCTCAGCTTCATCTTTCAGATCATTTCATAGGAGAGGTCTCCTGGCCGATATCTGTGGGATTCTTTACGGTTCCCACTTCTAAACCCTAGAGCGATGTCACTTATGTCTTTAAGAGACAAAAAATGGTGGTCCCCGAACTTAGTCGTATTAGTAATTGCGCGAAATTTTATCAAGACTACACAGTGTTGTTAGACCTGATAAACTGCAGCTATATGCAGACAGGTTAACCTTTAATTTCGCCTATAAAATAAGAATTGGCGCATTAGTTTTTACTGTGCCTTCCCCTGCCCGAGGATATCACCTGTTTGTGCGGGCCAGTTAACAAACCAGTCTACCGACCTACCTACATATATATATATATATATATATATATATATATATATATATATATGTGTGTGTGTGTGTGTGTGTATATATATATATATATATATATATATATATATATATATATATATATATTAATATATATAGTACGTCACGCAATTACTGTCATTGTGAAATAATTTCAGTTGACAGTTGACACTCTTTTCAATTTTAGACGCAGCCTGGTTCACATTCTCTGCTGAGGTTATGTCAAAAATGTGACGATTCTTACATTTATGAACATTGTCTTAAAGAAAAGCTAATGAGATCACCAAAATTTTTCTTAAAAATTCGCAGTTACGAGTTTTATATCGAAATTATAAGATGTTTCTTGTATATCACCAGAGTTTTTAAAACTCGAAATTATGTTTTTTTTTCTCAAAATTAAGATTTGTTTCTCATAATCACGAGTTTCTTCGTACTTGTTAGTTTTTTCTAGAAGAAGCGAGTTTTAAAACTCGAAATACGAGTTTTTGCTGGTAAGAACGAGTTGTTTATCTCGTAATATAAAAAGTGTTTTTCGTAATTTGGCGTTTTTTCCTGGTAATAACGAGTTTTAATACCCTACATTGTGTGTTTTTTTCTTGTAACTACGAGTTTTTTCTCGTAATTACGAGTTTTTTCTCGTAATAAAGAATTTTCTGATGATCAAAATTCAATTTGCCATTAACCTGAGCAGAATTTAACAATGTTAATAAACATCAATCGATATATATGCCAATTGTTTATCAGACACGTCCTGTAATGCATTGACTACAAAATCATTGGTTAGATTCTCTGGTACATCTAGAGAATTGTTTATGACAGGTGCCTGTTCTAAAATTTGCTAAATCTGTGGTGATTCTACAACTTCCAGATTTTGAATTAATTTTACAAATGTATATGGACCTGGCATTCTGTTGCCAGACTGAGTACCATTGACTTGGGGACAGGCATTGAACATGTTTGGTGAACCTTAGAATCGTTTGAGCAAGAACTATGTTTAATACATAAATCTCTACTATTTGCCAGTTTGGAACTCCTTTCTGGCATTGCATTTGTGATAGAAGGTCACTTATAAGTGAAGGGTGAAAATAAAACTGAAGCACTTTAGACTTATGAAAACTGATGTTTTTCAAATACTATCATACATGTTCGTTATGTTCTCTGATCTCAGAACATTAACTCATACCTATAATGTCTCATTATCATAAGTCATTCTTACTTGGGAATACTTTACAAATCTACTAATTTGCTACCATAAGGTGGTTAAGTAGCAGCGGCAAATAAAAGTCAAATATTAATTCCAGGGCTTATTTCGACAGGTTGCCACATTTTTTATTTATGTATCTACATGCAAGATGATTGCTGGTACGTCCATTCATTTAGAATTTTATTTCGCAAGTTTTGATCACCTTGACTGCAAACCTGTGTTATATATTTGTGCATATATGTAAGAAATGAGGACCTCAAGTTTAATGTAAAATTAATAATATGAAACAAAACAAACGTTTTAACAATCAAAATACGTGTGATTTATCACTTTTTAAACATTTTGCATTAACGACTCCATGATTTATGGAGCGAACTAGGTCTTAATGTTTCATATCATGGCCAAAAAAAAAAAAATCTCATCAGTTCAGTCTGCAGGCTAAGTCATCAATACCGTACCAATTTTGCATCTGTGACCCTGTCGGCACGCTGTTCATATCATTGTCGTATATTAGTAGACTTTTGCTCGTCGGAAAACTCGTAATAACGAGAAAAAATTTCATAAATACGAGTTTTAGAAACTCGTCAATACAAGAATGAAACTCGTAATTACGAAAAAAAATCTTCAAATTTCGAGTTAAAAAAAAAACCTAGTTATTACGAGAAAAATCTCGTTATTACGACAAAAAATCGTAGTTACCAAGAAAAATCCACAATCATGCAAAAAACCCTCGTAATTCCGAGTTTTCAAAACTCGATATAAAAACTGGTAATTACAAGGTAAACTCGTAATTTCGAGTTTTTAGTACTCGTTATTATGAGAAAAAGTCATAATTAGATTACAAAACTCTAAATTTCCGGTTTTGAAAACTCGGCATTACGAGAAAAAAATCGTAATTACGAGAAAACACTCGTAATTTACAAGAAAAAACGTTATAACGCAAAAACTCGTGGTCTTGAGTTTTAAAAAACTTTTTATTACGAGAAAAAACTCGTAACTACGAGTTTTTTTAGCTCATCTGACTTGCCAGTCAGCTGAGCTTATCTTATGGTCCTCCGTCCGTCGTCCGTCCGTCCGTCCGTTGTCCGTCAACAATTCACATTTTCGACTTCTTTTCGAAACCGTCAGTCAGATGCACTTCAAACTTGGTGGGGATGTGCCTTGGGTGGGTGTCTACCAAGTTTGTTCAAATGGTCATAGTCCAGTGATTTTTGGATTTTTAATGAATTTTTTTTTTGTTCCTTTTTGGGAAAATCTTTAAAATTCTTCTTCTCCGAAACCACTTACCCAATTCGTTTGATATCACACAGGAACACTTTCTTGAACCTCTAGTTCTTAATTTGTTCACCAGGTGTCGCTGCAGTTTTTTCTAATTTTTTTATGAATTTTTGTGTGTTATAGCTATTTTCGACTTCTTCTCCAGAACCGTCTCTTAGATTTAGCTGAAACACGGTGGCTATGTTCCTTGTGGAAGGGTCAAACAAAGTTGTTCACTATGTGGGAATGCTGCAGATTCCTGATTTTTAACGATTTTTTCAATTCGGGTACTTATCGATCAATGCAGCTTTCCTATTGATTACTATGGAAGTGAATAAGCATTCTAATGCTAATTCACATTTTTTACTTCTTCTCCAAAACCGTCATCCAGATTAGTTTCAAACTTGGTAGCAATGTACCTTGGGTGTGTTATTGCCAGGTTTGTTCAAATGGTCACGGTCCAGTGATTTTTTTATTTTTAATGATTTTTTTTTTTTTTTTTTTTTTTTTTTGGACAAATCTTAAAAAATCTTTTTCTCCGAAAACGTTCACTCAATTGCTTTGATATCACACAGGAACAGTCCCTGGTACTTCTAGTTCTTAATTTGTTCACCAGATGGCGCTGCAGTTTTTTTAATAATTTTTTTATGAATTTTTGTGTGTCAGAGCTATTTTTGACTTCTTCTCCAGAACCGTCACTCAGATTTTGCTGAAACATGGTGGCTATGTTCCTTGTGGAAGGATCAAACAAACTTGTTCACTATGGGGAATACTGCCTATTGATTACTAGAGAAGTCAATGAGCATTCTAATGCTAATTTCCATTTTCGACTTCTTCTCTAAAACCGTCATACAGATTAACTTCAAACTTGGTGGCAATGTACCTTGGGTGGGTTTCTAACAGGTTTGTACAAATGGTTATGCTCCAGTGATTTTTGATTTTTTTTTATGATTTTTTTTTCAAGAATCTTAACACAAGTTTTAGTAAGAAAGTTTAACATGGGAATTTCTTGTTATGGTTATAACTTAAATAATGTGGGCCAGATTTACTTCAAACTTGGTGGGGATGTGCCTTGGGTAGATCTCTACCAAGTGGGTCCAAATAGTCACGCTCAGTTGATTTTTGGATTTTTTATGGATTTTTTTGTTCCTCTTTGGGGGCAAATCTTAAAAACTCTTTTCCTCTTAAACCGCTCACCCAGTTGCTTTGAGATCGTAAATAGACACTCCCAGGGACACCTAGTTCCCAATTTGTTCACCAGGTGCAGCTGCAACTTTTTTCTAATTATTTTATGAATTTTTTGTATGGTTTTGCTATTTTTCACTTGTTCTCAGAACCGTCAGTCAGATTAAGCTGAAATGTGATGGATATGTTCTTGTGGAAGGGTCAAACAAAGTTGTTTACTAGGTGGCACTGCTTTGGATTCCTGATTTTTAGGGATTTTCAATTTGGGCACTTATGGGTCAGTGCAGCTTTGCTATTGATTACTATGTAAGTCAATGGGCAATGTAAGTCAATGGGCATTCTAATGCTAATTCACAAGACAACTGACACGGAATTTACCGTTTACTTGATAACTTGAGATCTGTTTTGTGTTAGTACTGTGATGCTGCACATGTTAATGTTTCTGTATGAAGGTCATGCTTAGACAGTACATGATTGACCTTGACCTCGTTTCTGGGGTCACAGTGCAACATACATGAATTTTACTGTTCATTATAAGTTGAGAACTGCTTGAAGCTTGATGTTACACATGTTAGTGTTCTTGTATAAAGGTAAGACTTACTCAGAACATGGGTGACCTTGATCCTTTCCCAAGTTCATAGAGCTGCAAGTGTGATGAATGTCAAGATCAGCTGAGCATGGGCTGTTCACACAGCCCTCTTGTTTAAAATAACTTTGGTGGTCACCTTGGGCTTCCGTAACCTTGTAATCAAACGATTCTTACTTTCTCTTTTAACGACTTTTAATTTGCAGATTTAAACTGATTTTCTACATACCTTCTTCTGTTTTCCACAAAACACCATTAATATATTTTATCTCCTTTCTGTATACCTTCCTGTCTGCCTGACTTAATTTCTAAGCCATATCAAGAATCTTGTGGTTTTATCATAGCAATTCTATGTGGACCCAGCAAGTATCTGTCATGATCCAATGAAATTTTAAGCAATGTCTCTGATTTAAAGTAAAACCCTAATATAAGATATTTAGTCTTGGTTTGAAATGTATACTCTCTTTGTTCAAATTAGAACTCAGTCTCTGGCATCATATTCTAACCACGCAATACCGCCATCACTATATTAAAAAGTAATTCCTTGCTTTAGAACAATCCGTCTCATCTTGGCTCTTTCGCATTTCTAATGTTTTTTATAATGTTTTATGTAGACAATCACCTTGCATGGTTTCCATTTTAAACACCTAAAATATTCCATATATCTTTAAAAATGATAAAAAAAAAAACTTTTGGAGGCTTGGATTCTACTATTTACACATTAATAGGATTTTTTGTAAACTATTTGACCTGCACATCCTCTACATCAGGTCATGTCTTCAAGCCCTAAATACAATAACCGTGAAGTAGACTGGTGTATTCATTTGGTTAAACATTTGAAATCTACTGCATCTGAAGCGAAATATAATCCCATAACCCGCGGACACATGAACAATGCATTTCTGTATGGACCTGAGTCTATATGGCTTTTGTTCATACTAACACAGGGTTGATAGTTAATCTAAGGTACTCAGGTATACATTTTGAGAGAGTCTGTGCAACGGAATGCAAGCCTGGGTTGAAATTGAATCACAATATCTTTGTAGTGGTGTTGATTGTTTGGTGGACATGACTTACAGCATTGCATTTTATATGTTACACATGTTGATGTTGACTGTCTGAGTCGATTCGTATTGAGCCAAGTCGACATGCTCTGTTGTCAGACAGTTGCTTGTAAAAATGTCAGACATTTCTACTCCAGCGTCATTGTATAATACTAAATGCATAAGCAAAAATGACCATAATATATTTCTTGAAATTGCTTAAAATATGCCACATTAACGAAATTTGAGGAGAAGAGAGACAGAATACATCATCAAGTCATAATTAGAAACACCTGATATGAACAGTAAGATCGGATATTCTCTGTTACTTTTTTTTGTTGGAAGATAAATTAACATGTACGTATATATGCATATATACATATATATATATATATATATATATATATATATATATATATATATATATATATCGGGACCGTCTACAAGAACTTCAAGAGCGTGCTTATAGGGTGATTATAGATGCCCCTACATATGCTCATGCGAAGGAACTCTATAAACAACTTGGATGGTTGAAACCTCGAGATAAAATAAAGTACAGTAAGGTTGTTTTAGTTTCCAAGGCAAACCAGGGGCTAATTGCCCCCCTTCTTACAAAAATGTAAATTTAGTCACGAAAGATACAATAGACAGACTAGATAATCAGTTAACTATAGTTTGCCTTTGGCATTTCCAAAGCGGGAAGTATGAATACCGTACTGGAATGAACTACCAGACAATATTATAGCGTGTGAACAATGGGGTGTATTCAGAAACAATTTGAAACACCATTATCTTAGTATAGACAGTTACAAGCATTTTAACCAGCACTGATGGTGTCATATAGCTTGAACAATTGTTTTTTTTTTTTACGTATGAAATACAAAGGACTGGTGTTATAAACTTAAAATTTTTCATCCTATAAAATATGTCATATAACCTGCACCTTTTTGTATTGACTGTTATGGAAATGTGTATAGCTGTTTGTTTTCATTTGGACAGGTCACTGTATTCATTCTGTGTGTGTCGGGCCATTGAGTTCAATGAAAACTGTGCAGGGTCACTGCAAAGCCACTGAGTTGGCCTGTTTTGTGGGTGACTCACATCGAACTTGTTAAAATGTGGAATCAGCTTGAATGGTGACCTACGTTCATGTGATGTGATCCAGGCAGATCTCAATTTGTGATGTGTGAACAATTGGATAACTCTGGCACAAAGTAGAGATTTCTCTGTGTTTATGTAAAACAAATAAATTTCTAACTGAGAGGAGAAGAAGAGAGAATTCTGAAGGATCTGACAGAAACTGTGTGTCGTCATCAAGCCATTGGGACTGTAAGCCATTGTTTACATTGTACCTGTGGAGTGTGGACAGTGTCTGGAGCAGACTTATATATTCGGAGCTACCCATTTACCGTTTCTACCTATAGAGTGTGGACATGGTCTTTGAGTGGACTGGTATGTTGTACCACATTGGAACCCAACCGTATCTCTGTGGGATTAGATCGGCAACACACCTTTCCGTACCTTATTGGACCCAAACTGTACCTTTGTGCGGTTTGTACCAGATCATTTGGCACCTGTCATAGGACTTGGAACTGTGGGACAGTACATGTGGATAATTTCACCAGGAATTCAGATTTACCTAATTAGACAGTGTCATTACCATATCCAAACCGTAGTCCTAACGAAACAAATCCAAGTCAATTCCGACCAAAAGCAATGTTCCTTGGTATGTATAGCTGAAACATATAAATTTATAGTTCGTATTTACCCAAAAGAGACCAAAACGTAAGTGCAAAGGTCCATAGGGGGAAAAAAATCTTTATCTAGTTTTCACATGACAGAATGCAAAAAGTTTTGTTTGAAATTATAGGCCTATTTCAGTAAATTGGCTTGAACAGTTGCATCATTCATGCATATACAGGACCATATAATTTATGAAAAGGGACCAAAATTTTCAGCACATCAGAGAATTTGTAAGTGGAGGTTCTTAACTTGTTGAAAATGTCAATAAAATTCAGTATTTAAAAAGGTACTACTTGCAACCACCATCTCAACAATGATCATCATCCATATAAGTCCACAAAGCGACACCAACACCAACATCAATCCATCAGAAAAGCCCTCTAGGCCTAAAATGACCATCAATAAGAATCTAAACAACATGATTATATAATTCGATGTGTTTTAGGCATGTAGTTAAAGACATGATGTTGTTTTAAAGGAGATAAAGTAAGACTGTTTGACTGTTGAAATACCAGTGGAGATAAGTTTATCTACTTTGTACTGATTTTGATTGGTAATATAGTGTTATTGTTAAAGTTATATCATTGTTGTCATTCTTTGCTGAGTTCTGCACATATTTGAAAGGTGGGCATCGTAACATTAACCTTGTGAGGGCCCTGGAAGAGATTAGCATTCTTACCAGGTTTTTAACCCTTGTTACATAAAGTTTATCTATCTATCTATCTATCTATCTATCTATCTATCTATCTATCTATCTATCTATCTGTCTGTCTGTCTGTTTGTCTGTCCGTCTGTCTGTCTGTCTGTATCTCTGTCTGTCTGTCTCTCATATATATATATATATATATATATATATATATATATATATATATATATATATATATGTATATATAATATACTTAATATATATTGGCATTTGGGTCCAATCCCTTAACATGAAACGGTAATGGCTCAAAGAGAGATGTGCATAGAACAGCTGGTGTGTATGCTGGTAAAAAGATAAGGGCAGATGTATGGTAGGTTTTATAACAGCAAATTATTAATTTGTCAATTTGAAAAACTGGATGGTACCAATCTCTCCGAAACACGCGTTCTCCTATTATACCCTATATGCTTAACTCATGGACAAACATCTGAAACTTGTATTGAAAAGAGTTGAACCTATAGACTACAATTATTGTAAGACAAGAGCAAAATGTGAATGAAAGTAAAAGGAACCACAATCAATCTGCCTTAATATACATGGGTAATGTTTAAATCAGTTAGAATTGTCAACAAACTTTGACTTCAGGACAACCTCGAATTCCTCTCGTTGTAACACAAGAACCCCTTCGTATTCGTTGTGAGGTATTATACTTGGCTAAAATATACCAGTGAGGTTTGGTAACCTGCCAGTAGAGGTCACAGGAAGTCTGTAAAATTGATAATTATGTACATAAATAACAACTGCTGTAAACAGTTTTACCAAGGAGTCTAGAATATTCTAGTCTCCTAGGTTTTACCGTTCATGATCTTTGTCACCCCTCAATTAGGCATATTATAGCCACCTTAGGGTACCTATGTGACCCATTTTTTTTCTAATTGTTGAAACGACTATATAGTATGCATAAAGACTGTATTGCATGCTACGCCCTTTGCTCCTCCATAGATGTTTTTCTACCTACAAGATACTAATTTCTCACGGAAGTTTTTGACCACCCATGGCAGTAAATATACGAATGGTAATTCAAGATCCGTATTATCTCTCAGTCCTACTCTTTTACCACGAAAGGTTTAGACCTTTAAAGCCTTGCGCCTGCCCCTTTCTCATTGCTGCATGGTTCATTATGTGACTGATCTGTTGGTTTTGGTGCTAGTGGACAGTAAATACAAATATGTGTAGCAGGTACAAAAATTGTACTTGTGTGATCTATGTACACCGATATATTGGCTGAAGAGCGCGTGCGTATTTATGGATGGGTTACTTTTAAACAATCGTCAAAAGAAGACTATTTCTTTACTATTTTTTAACGTGTTGTATATAAATTTTGTGTTCCAAATTATTTTCATTAAGGATCGATAAAAAGGAAGCGAACTGGTTCTGGTCCTCTCCCTCCTTGGTAGTTGCTCTTTGAAGCCCAGAAAAGGAATGCAATACCTACAAATATTCCGAAACAAGCAAAACCCACTGATCTAATGCACACTCAGGTGCTGGTCTTAACATGCGCGATATGTTTAAAAAATGTACGTATGTTTATTCCATGATATCCTCAGTAAATTTTGCGGTATTTATAGTCTTGTGTGAGGCATTTTTTCTTGATTAATTTATTGATGTAATACTTATCGGTGTGTGCTTGTTGGCTGTTTGCCTCCCCTGAGGTGAGGGCACATACAATATCATCAAGGTGGAAAAAACAAAATCAAATTAAATTACAAATTCTCTTGTCCATATTTTAGAGACCATTAAGTCATGATATGCTCTAAGAAGTAAGATGTCTATACCGGTCCAAAAGCTGACATCTTTATGTAAAAAACTGTCTGGCAGCGTTATGCATGCCGGGATCTGACAAATTGTACTCTAAACAAAGAAAATGATGTCAAATACAAAAACCTCAAATTTCAAAAAAAAAAAAAAAAATCTCACATTATGAAATAAAATTACCAATACTACTTGTTTTTTAAAATAGAAATTAGTGGCAAGACAAATACAGTCGGTCTCAAACTGAAGCAAGTCGATAGTCAGTCGCGTTGTATTCTCTGTTCCTGTTGCCTGTAACAATGGCAATTTAGCCTTGTTAAAAAACATGTTTTCTGATCAAAGGCATTCTTTTCATTTTATTCGCTTTGAAGTAAAAGCTGCACGAGACTGTACTACAGTACGAAGCGAGATAAATGAGTTAATTTTTGTGGTTATCTACCTCAAACCAATTACAAATAATGCAAACATTCGATTTAGGTAAAATGTTTCTCAGATCTCAAGTTCTTTGTTTGTCATGCTTTTTGTTCTGCTAACCAAAAACGTTATCATGTACAACTTTTGTACAGGTACCTTGAACTTTCTCAAAATGATTAATGACTTCCCAGAAAAAAAATACGTACTTCTTTGTTGGTTTTTGACTTTCGTTTTACAAGTGTTTGGGTTTTGGGCTTTCCCTCTATTTTTTTTCGGGGGGGGGGGCTGTTTTGGTTTTGGTTTCCGTTTTTGGGAGGTTTGGTTGGTTGGTTGGTTGGTTGGTTGGTTTGTTTGTTTTTTCTTATTTCAATTAATTTTGGTACCGGGGCCCATTGAATTGTGACTATTATCTACGTTTCAGTTTTTATGTTCATCTACTGTCTATTTATCTTAACAAAAAACTTGAAATGGATACGATAAACTTTAATTACATAGAAGTTACTCAGCAAAGCCGATCGTTTTTAAGCGTGACAACAAGACAAATCTACATACCTTTTCAGCATGAGGGTGTAATCTGCACAGTTTTTGTATTATTTTTCATTACAGTGTTCCCGTCAAATATGTTACACAAAAAGCAGCAGTAGAACGCAATAAAATCAACAAGAATATGTGTTTATAACTCACCAACGTCCACCAAAGTTTTACATGTGTACACTGGAAAAAAATATTAAGTACTAAAACAAATCTACGCTAATAAAAAATTAACTCTGATCTATCTTTTTTCAATGTGATTTCCGACTGACCACGATGAGTTTTTGTCACTCGAGAAAAATTTCATTGTTTTTTTAATCGATCATTAAAGTCCATGTGAACTGCTTCATCATCGAATCATTATTTGAAGCTTTTTTCAAGACTGTTTTTGGTTTGAACGTGCTTCCCAACTTATGGACAGCACTTTGACATCTGCAGCAGATTCAATTTCATACTGACAATAGACTACAACAGAACTGTGTATCCAAGCACAAATATATTCCAGTGTCCATTTGAAATCAGGCGTACATCTCGCTTCGCACAATACACTTCATGGGGTGTTCTGATTTGCCGTTGAGATGCTTCCATGTAATTCCAGTAGCAAACCATTTCCCTTAAGTTTCGCACCTTGGCCTCTTACTGATATAACATAATCACAGTTCCAGCTGAATCCAAACATGCTCACATTTTAGGAGATGCGTCCGTTTAACCCTTGACCATCTTTGTTGCACGGAACCGAACTGAAATAATATGTCACTGAAAAATCATTGAATCAATCTAAGTTTAGCGACACAGAGTTATAATGCCGAAGCTGATGTTAATTAAAGCGGCGCCAGCAGTTGAACATATAAAGAAAACCCATCTCTATCATATTAAGTGAAGAAAAATGAAAGAAAACATCAATGAGGAATACCACCTCAATAATAATACATGTATTAATTCTTCTCATACAGGAATCAATATCCCATCTCCGGAATGTTTCTGTTGTTACAAGAACCAAACTTCGTTGCATATCTGATCTTTTCCAAACATTTTCTTTCTTTGATCCATGTCTTTATCTAATTCTTGCAGTTCCTTGACTTGCGGGAGAACAGTCGGTCTGAGGCAGCGGGCTGTGCATGTTTTCTCATGTTCAGGTAAATTGTGAACATTTCCGCTCGCTGTAGCTCAGTTCTATAACACTGAACAACTTTATACATTATTTGGATCCGATGAAGTAATATTTCATATTTCTGTACTGGTGTGCTCGTTTCCTGTCTCCTATGCAGCTTCGGCAACTGCGGGGAAAAAACACTTTGTCATCAACGTTACTTATCTTACAGTTATAATCGGTAAGCAAACAAGAGTCAATGCGACCCAGGTGTTCATCCCTTATTAACTCTTTCCCCGTCCAACAGGTCATCGACGACCGCAAATTTTCATGGTCGTCTCCTTCATTCACTTTATTAGATCTTGTTCTTTCTTAATACATTTTCGATGCAAACTTGAATCCGAATTGTATGGAAGACTAAGCCTGATAACATGTTTATAGTCACCAAGCTGTTGATTCAACCAATAATATAACCGTTTAAGAGTTAAAGCTAAAACATTCTATTGCCTTTTACCAGATGGTTTACGAATATCATTCCATACATAATCACTTATGAATTCAACTTTCAAATCGAACTTTCACTGTGTAATGTACATGTACTCAGAGACAAAGTGAGAGAGGCCATCCCTTTTAGAATGATATATATTATTGGCAGCTTAGTTGAAATGTCAAGTCTTAGAAAGACTCAAACGTAAAAAATACGCATAAGTTTACGTTAACCTCGTTGGCTAAAACATTATTGCTCGTTTGTTCGTGTATTGAGGAAAACAAAACTGTGCAAGAAAGTATCAAATTAAATTACGTGCACATCCGGCCATCATTTGTCCAAATAAATTGAACGCTAATGCGACACTGATAATGTAAACGGTGTCCGTGGAAGCTTCCTTCAGAAATGTGTGTATTTCCAGACACCATGGGTGATGCTACCTACTTTGATGAGCGGTTTAACAACGTTACAATATGTACATGGCGGAGCACTGTCTCTCATTTATTCAGGTTGGCCGGAATGGCGACTAATGATTGTCAAATATATAAATAAATAAGTAAATGAACGAACGAACGAACGAACGAACGAACGAAAAAACAAACAAACAAATAAATAAGCATTCATGAAGGTTGGAAACGGGCACAAAAGCCGATCTGCAAAATTAGTTTTGAATTTGGAAATGCCAGTTTGAGCTGACCTGATGTCGATTACAGGGCACTGCATGATGTTTTAGTTAACCGGATTTTGAGTAGGAGATATGCATATTAAGTTCCCGCCCCAATGCATACCTGATCGCCTAGTCTCGCATGATGAGATATGGCGATATACGGGTCGGTACCTGTGGGGACCAGTCGGTTATTACTTATATTTTGGAAATACAGAATATTTTATTGAACACATATGGAAATTTTTCTTATATATGGCTCGGGAAGTACTAGAAGAAGACCAGTTTGGCATTTGTAAACTTAAATTTCTCAAAATTTGCTAATTTTGTGAAAAGGATCATATGGCCTGTCTGTGACGGTGATGCAATCTGCACGTCCCCCGTGATTGCCAGGTGTCAAACCCGTGCTTCGTGGCATCAAATTAATATGCATGGTGCGTGCACCCTTTGCCCGATCGTTGGGATTACCGGGAATATGTTAATAATATTACCCAGGAAAAGAATAATGGTTATCATTGATGGCAACCAGCCTCTAGATCTTGTTTCAATGTAAAGTTTATAGAAAAACAATATCTTGGGAAAGTACATGATCTCAATTTCACGACCGTGGCACCGGAATAAACTATATTCTACTATGATTAAAGTACCACCTGTTTGTATACAGCCCATCATTTCAATAAAAACTTACGTTTCTAATAAAATATTTTGAGTGACCTTGTCATATATCTATGTCACCCCCGCAGAAGCAAAACGGAGTCTTATTTCATCACACTTTTCAAGGAACCTGTTTAAGTGGCGTTCTTTAAATAGTACAAAATCAAGACAACCAACCTTAATTAATCCGAACATATATCTTTCAAAAAAGGCGATGCCATCATTTGGTCACAATAATGTATTCCCAACGTCAATTCTCTTTCATAATATTGTACTTGTAGCTGTTTCAAGGAACCATACCCAGCAGGATATAAGAAAAGAAGTCTCATGCAAAATATGTTTAGAAGCAAGCTATTTGAATTGTGCTTGGTTTGATTTTGATATCCAATAGCAGCTGGCGCATTGACTTGATACATTTCAAACATACTAAATCGTCATTATTTATCATGTCCTCTTTTACACGTGTCAGCACATTGTGAAGGAGTAAAAACATGGAGTTGTAAACACACACACACACACACACACACACACACATATACATATACATATACATATACATATATATATATATATATATATATATATATATATATATATATATATATATATATATATATATATATATATATATAAAACGAGCAGTCCAAACAGTCGAAGCTGTTTCCTTCGCC
Source organism: Hermodice carunculata (assembly GCA_964020975.1). NCBI lineage: Eukaryota > Metazoa > Annelida > Polychaeta > Eunicida > Amphinomidae > Hermodice > Hermodice carunculata. The sequence goes on from OZ026612.1 coordinate 67,008,914, forward strand.
TCTTCTCTCCTTTTGGCTTCGCGAGAGACGCACATGAATAAGTGAATAAATGCATCTGTGTCTTCTGTTTGTTCTGCTTTAGGTTCTTTTATCTTTTCTTTGTCCTTGTGCGCGTGTGGTTTTGTTTTGTTTTTTGATTGTTTAGTTTGTTTTGTCTTGTCTCATATTCTGTTCCTTTTTCTTTCTTTTGTTATTGTCCTGCAGAATGCAGGCTTTTTTATTTTATTTCCGCCCGCCACTGTTTCTTGGGGATGTTAGGAAGATGCACAAATTTTGAACAAAGGTATGAATGGAAGCCCCCCCCCCCCCCCCCGCCCTCAATGTAATTACAGGTTAATTGCCTGGCCACCGTTGCGGTGAAAGTGTGTCGGATTAAGTGTGTACGCTGTGTGTTACAAATAGATTGGATATGAGCATATAATATAAAGCGTAATATGTAGTTCATACAAGGGATTTGTTCTTTTGCCCTGAGAATAATCTTAAACAGTGGCGTCGGTTATGTGACTTCTTGCTGGTTGTACTAAACACGAAATGTCCCCAATACAACGTCATGGAATATTTAATAATTGACAGGCATTGAAAAGAAGTTATTTTTTGCAAGAAAGGACCATGTCGCAATTTCCTGGGGCAAGGGTCTGGTATGCGTGCTATAAGCGAAAATGCATCAGCAATCAAAAATGTCACAGTCATACAGAACACGTAGGTTTTCATAATTATTTCCAGATTTAAGCAACGTTTATAAAAAAAATAAATTAAAAAATAAATAAATACATAAAAAACAATAACGAGCCCAATGTAACTCACATGTGAAGGCCCTAGAACGAAAGTTTCAGTGTATCTACCGCTCTAAATTTATGACTTAATTTATTGCACAGAAAAAATAGCGTCATACATGTAGCGTGCTTCAATAACGTAATTTCCTTTTCCAGTCAAGTACACTCTACCCTTCATATTTAAAAAAAATATGTGAAAATACAAGATAAATTAATGCCTATCATCATAAATTTCAAATTCGATGCGCTCACATACTGTAATATTTTGGCAATCTTAGGAATGTACGATTTAACTAAATTGATAGATATGATAGGTCTGAAGCTATAAATAACATTATGCTCTGTTTTTCTATTTTTAGTTCATTTTCGATATAAATCTCCACTTTGCAAAGCAATAATCGAATTCACATGTACCTAGATCCGGAAGAAACGTGTATCTTTTTCTATAAAATACCGCGGGCACTAGTATGGAACAACATTCCATGGAACGTCAGACGTTCACCTTTTCAGTATATCTTTACATCTTAGTATTTTTTTTTCACAAGAAAAGTGGTCAGGGGTACATTTAATCAACATCATACCATCAAGATTAGATCTCGCAAACATTACAACCAGAGGATCTAAGATCAGCCCTGTCGAATAAAGACTGGACCGCTGTGCAAATATGTGAAAATGTTGACCGTGCTTGAGAAATTTCAAGACCAGATTGAACTGTGTAATTGACCAAACAGCACCCGTGAGAGACGTCACACTGAAAAACAACAACAAACCCTGAGTGAACTGTGAAAATTAGATATCTCTGCTTCGAAGACACAAAAATCCTAACCATCATAATTATATGGATCCGATGATGTACATGAAATTTGTCAACTAGGTAGCAATATTCAACGAGACACCAAGCGTGTCATAACAGAGTATTAGAAAATTAAAAGAAACAAATCAATTTACAAAAGCTGCGGCAGACATTCAAAACCGAATTGAAATACCGACTCAAGCAACAACAATTTTGTCCTAAAAGTTGATGGTAGTCTTAGTTCTGAACCTAACAAACAGTAAATCATTTCAATACTTTTTTCCCTAGAAATTACCACCAAATAAGAAGACAAGCTACCATCGCCTCCAATATATATGGACGGGCATCAACAAGTGTCTACAGTTTAACAGAGGCAGAGGTATTGTTCCTGAATCCTTCAATCTTCAAAAGGTTGACCTCAGTTTTGTCAAGAATAAACCTGTGTCTCTGAATACCTCAACAGATGTAGGCCTAGATGTGATACCAACCAGATTCGCTACAGACTCAGCTAATATAATGTGCCTACCGCTCACATCCATTATAATGTTATCCATTTCTACTGGTATTGTCCCTCAAGATCTTAAGGATTCCAGAGTAAAGTCTATGTTCAAAAAGAACTCAAGGCTCGAAGGAAGAAACTACAGACCAGTAGCTTTTCTTTCTAAAGACTCAAAGATATTAGAAAGAGCGATTTGTGTTCAGCTCGCTGAATATCTGAGTTTCAGGACGGTATACTCCACAGATACCTGTTTAATACACCTGCCAGACTCTATCAGGGACAATATGACCTGAGGCGACTATGCGGGCATGGTTCTAGTAGACGTCCAAAAGGCCTTTGATGCTGCATACCATCTCATCGCTCTGTGAAAAGCTACAATCATGGGTATTACTTCAGATTACTGGTTCCAATCCTAACTCACAAACAGGCGCCAGTTGACTGTCAGGTATCTGATTCTGCGGTGGAACATCTTGTTCTGGTGCTGATTAATAAAACGTATTGCGTCAAAAGCGCGCCGGGAAAAGCAGTTGACTCAGTCAAAAATATGGCACTGAAATACGTATGTGAGCCACAGAAAAGCTGAGGATTTCAAAGTAATATCAACATAGTGTGATACGAATCATTTGGTGTTGCTGTGAAAACACACCGATAGCTGGAATCGGTCTAAGGTAGATATTTTAATTGTGTTAAAAGTGCCAATCACACACCAGTAGTGATGTTAAGCATTATTCTTTGATGAACAAGGTGCATGCTTTAACTGTTTTAGTGAATATTATAATTTGCGATTTTTAATGTTGACACTAAAGTTCCAATTTTAACACAAAGATTTTGCAATTTTTGTGTAATCCTCTGTAACTTTCAGATAGTTATGTTAGATCATCAGCATATATCATAAAGCAAACATTCTTCTTCTTCTTCTCCTTCTTCTTCTTCTCCGCCTCCTCCCCCTCTTCTTCGCCCTCCTTCTTTGACACTTTGCATCGTTTTCAGTTGTTGATTGTTTTTTCGGTGTTCATGGTTGATGCTTACTTAAAAATACTACTATTTTTCAGTACTGCCCTCGCAATGTTTCATTTCGTTCCACAGGGTCATCAAACACACTTTGTACATGGGTACAAAATGTGCACAAGCCTCTCATACAGATATATGATCATGTTTAAATGGCGCCAATATGTTTTTGCTTTCGTTAAATTTTGGTATGAAGTAAGTCTATTGGTCCACGACCAGATTAGACACTCTATGTGTAAATTGATAGGAAACCGCTAGTCAACTACTTTAAAATGACATGCAGCATAAGAACTGTTGCTGACCTTTATACGGAGTTTAAACAGGTGTGCTAACAACGTGAACTAAATCATTCACTGCACTGCAGATTGTCCATGGGTATGTAAAAAAACATAGGAAGCTGAATCGCACGCTTCGGCGACTTCAGTATCACCATCACGGATATCAGCGAGTAGCGCGGTCCCCACGATTTCGTGCAGCCGCGCTACCGCAAAATATTCATCTTCCTCAAAAGCTCGAAATGAATTGGAATTAAGAAATCAAACGTGAAGCAGCTTATGCCATCAGATAATAAACCATAGCAAATATTACGTGTAGAATTTAGATGAGAAAAATAAGTCAGGATGACTGCAACTAATAACCTTGAAGCATCCATTATCGGTGGAGCCTCAGTTGGATTTACTCATTAATAACTATTCACTAGATTAGAGGTAGCTCGAGTCTCTGGAATATTTGCAAACCTTACCGTAAAGATGACTGATTTCTGTTGTTATACACATAGCAACAAGGTGTGGTGCAAACATCCTACATGTTCGTGCAATATGATTTGACATTCACGTAAATACGAAAACTATCAATGGAACATATGAATATTACATTACTTATAAAAGGAAAGCATAGAATGTATAATCAGACCTTTTAACCCTCTTGAGATTGAAGCAGTAGTTTTCTTTTTTTTCCAGTATGAGCGTTATCTTTTGCCACTCTTAAAAAAACGGAGTGTGGTTAATGTTAATATTGACTGGATGCAAAAGAAACTCATCGACCTACAAGTATGTTAATTACTCTACACATATACTGTTGCAAAGGGAACTTTTATTGCTTTTTTGCGAGACTTTCTGCAAGTTGTGGTGGTTTTTATGTGACAGTTGAAACTCTTCTTCATGTTCAGACGTTGCTGTGAATTTGGGTCTGTTCCTGTTCATCGTGTCTGCCACTCAAATTCAGCCCACCACGCACTGTGTAACTTACAGTTTCTAATGAAGCGATATAATAAATTATTTATAGATATGCATAAATGCCTGGCCTCTACAGATGTAACCATAGGATTTAGGAATATCTGTAATTCATTTACTGATACCTGAAAATCAATTAATTTCTTAATACACACTTTCAGAAATTTCACTTTTATGTATGATTCAGGGACATTACTAAATTCATTTAGCAGTATCGCTATTTCAGGCCAAACGTTAAAACGGCCCCTTACATGCCAGCGAATCGTAGAACCTGGTAAACGTTATTCATACTCCGAAAAAAGAAAAGAAAAACTGGGCCTAGAATTCCTTCTGCACACTGAAGCAAAAGGTACGTAATTGCAATAGCAGTGTGCCATGTAATTATTTTAATGAATTAAGCTACGTCAGACGTGCTTAATCAAGGTCATTGTTTTGTGAAGGTATGTGCACTTTCAAGATTTTTGTTGGAGGAGGGTCCGGCCTCAAACTAATCCTTTGATGTCCGTGATTAAAAGGGAAAGATTACATATCAATAACATTCTTCTTGGTCCTGTCTTCTTTTAACTGGTTTGAAAATTTTCATCAGTTAGAACAGTTTATAATCAAATTGATAAATTTAGTAGGGAGTATAAAGGAATGTACATGTCACGCATAACAAAGGAATTTCATTTATGAGTTCCTGAGGTAAGAGCAGTATCGATCTTCAAATTTAAAGCAAAATTAATTACCAATTTTGTGAGAGTAAAATAGCATTAACTTCACGTTGAGTATGTTTAATGATGACTTTAAATTATTTTTATCTTCCAATTATCGACATCAATAGATTCCGATTTAATTATAAATATGATATGAGACATCTGTAGTCACATGGAAATAATTTCAAGGGAGATATCGGAAATGTGTTGAATTTGACTAGTCATATCACTATCATAAAAGTCTGTACAGCCCACGACTTTGGGTCTGCATTGCTAGCTTCGCTTTTTTTTTTTTTTTTTTTTTTTTTTTCATAACGATGCTAGTTTTGCCAGCATGACGCTTCACGTGCTTGCATCGACCTGAGTGTGGTCATTAGAACAATGGCACAGGCTGGCAATGCGGAAATTCACTTCCGGGTTCGAATGGCACAATGCGATGCGATGCCATCGGATGTGATTGACCAAACGCACATAGCCATTGCCTACTTTGAGCATGAACATGGTCAACATGCTTGCCAACTGGTTCGCATAAATTCGACCATCCTCCAGCTTCAATCGTTTTCTCTTTCTTTCTCTCTTTTTCCTTTTTGATTTTTTCTTAAATTTGACAATGTTTCATAATTATTTATGACTTACCAGTCAATGCAATTTTCCACGAAATTGAATGGAATACGTAGCCCAGGGAGGACAACACATCTTACATATATTTCAATCTATCTTTACGCTCATAAGATATGCACTCTCTCTCTCTCTCTCTCTCTCTCTCTCTCTCTCTCTCTCTCTCTCTCTCTCTCTCTCTCTCATATTACCACGCAGCACGGGCATTTGATTCGGGCTTGGAACTGCCTCCTGTGCCACAGAATATGGATGCCAATTCGCATCAAGCATTGCTAGCCCTCCAAACACACGGTGCGAATTTGGCCAGCATGCTGCCTAGCATGCAAAAAAATTACTTCTACGCAAATACCGCCCGCCAATGGCACGAGAAGTCTTTGCTGTAAATGCGAGCGAGGAACTTATAGGCTAGGCTGGTCGGACCAAAAGTCATAGGCTGTACTGTTCTGACTCAAGTTTGAATGGAACTATTTCCTTATCATTTGCATAGACTATGAACAAAAGACAACTGTGAATAGATCCGTGAGACCCTGTTGCTCTAGGGAAAATGTTTGATTGCATGTCGTTGACAACATATAAAAAACTTGACATATTAGGTCGTGTTGACAGCGTAGGGGTAATAATAATAATAATAATAATAATAATAACATCAAGATAACTGAAGTAAACAATATACCAATACATACAAAATCATTATATTAAAATATCGAGATGTCACGCAAGAAAGTAAAAACCACAGGGTGGAACATCCGTATGTTGCCCGTTCACTCGCACCCAAGAGGCACGAGCCAACTGGGAGACCAGCAGGTGCCCCCGCTGTCACGTTAGGTGGGTAATACGAAAATCACATCAGAACAATGTCTGTTATGCCGTAATGATCCAACATACCAAAACTTTGAAAAGAAATGTATTAAAGAGCTCTGAGTAGATTTCTGATGTCAAGTATTTTCATAGCCGCAGATATGTGGCCTTCGAGGGGGCAGCAGGGTATGGGCGCAGTGAGTTGGAGAGCGAAGCGACTGGAGGGCCTCGGACTGAGGGGGCCAACAGCCCGGGGTCCTCCAGTCGCTTCGCCCTCCAACTCACTGCGCCTATACCCTGCTGCCTCCTCGAAGGCCACATATCTACGGCTAGTATTTTCATAGTTCCGTCTATAAATGCTGAAGCTTGTTTAAACGTATATTTAATTGTAAAAACAATCGGCCGACAGGCTTACTAGCCTATATCAGGGCTTCTTGTACATACAGAGCAAGACACCATTGAAATTTCAAAACCCAAATACCGGGATATAGGAACGCACAGGTCAACAATAAAGATATATATAAATGAAAAATGTGGAAATAGAGATGTGTGAGTCTAAGTTAATAAATTATCTTCATAATGCAAGACCACTCAGAGTCATACATGGAACCGTCCAGATTACTCAATATATTTGTGTACAGCTTCAAACATTTGCTCATTTCCAGCCAATATAATTCCTTTACCTGAAACTCCAAACAAAACAGCTTTCAAACTGAAGTTTCCCATGGCTTTTATTTTAGGCTGAAGTTCATTTCTAAGCAAAATATTTTTGTTGCACAGAAAGAAAAATTCGCAGGTATTCTGTAAATTCGCTCCACATGAACAAGATGGGGACTCCACAATACCCATTTTGTAGAGCAGACGTTGGTATTTATTGCCGTCTTTTTCTTGATTTTTTATGGACAACATGTGCGCTTCCATATAAATGATGATAATAAAGCGAAATTGTCAATGAAGCATGCATGCGACAACGTCGAATCACTCGAGATGTTGCGGAATGCATAAAGAAAACGTGAGGATTTGAAAGATTGGTGTGCCTTTAGTTGTGTTTAGCCGTACTAGGTTGGTAATTTTAATTTGTTTCATTCAGCTAAAAATGTTTAATTCACATGACAGATGCAGGAATCCCTCGCCATGGTGCCACGGTTAAGTAGCACATCAAGGTAACCGGCTTTCTTAAACATTCAAAACAACGAACTGGTATGGAACATAAACATAAGGAAACAGAGTTGAAAAAAGTGTCAGGGGTGGCACTAATCATCCACCGTACTAGGACAATACGTTACCTGTACTGAGTCCGTTCGGTTTCAGGATGAATTTTCGTGCACTGCTGATAAAATTCACATTCCAGTCCGTCGATTTGTTCACATCATCAAATAAAAGAAACATCAGTCTTTGCAATTATCTCTGCTGCAAAGGTCCTACAATTTCTCTGCGTAATGTGGTCTATTTATGAATACATGAACTAGTATAGCATTAACACAAGCAACTGAGTCACGTTCGCTTAAACAGGTTATCATTTTTACCAACTGACTGGATATGTAAACAAAGTATCTCTTTAAAAGCCTGGCCTATACATTTCAGGGGAAACATGATATTGCATAAAAGTCCGCGTTCTTCTTCCATACCTTGCCATCATGGTACTCTTGTTCCACGTTCATACACACACATAAGAAGGCTCCTAGTTGGCTACAGTATGGGTGGGGTGGGGTTAAACTTGCAGACATATGTTAAAATTCGAAAAGAAAGGGCCTCATTATCGGAATTTAATTTAATTAGCTCACTATTGGAATTTTCTCACGTAAAGTTTCATATATTGAAATTTGCTTAATTGAAGCTTACGCGTGTACGCTGTCTTCTAGTATATCAAATATACGGTGATTCCAAGAAAAAGAGGGAAACAATAAGAATCATTCAAACCGTCTTTTCCGAACAAAACAGAACGGCTTACGCAGACATTTACAAAAGCATGAAAAAATCACTGAATTCGTGTGGGCTCATTAATCGCTGATGGTATTTTCAACACCAAACGTGCAAATAAGAAAGAGAGTGCATGCATCTGAGCGACGCACGATCGACCCGTTGTATCCGTGCATGCAACACTTGGGATATTCCGTACAGGCATCCGGCAGCCATCTGTTGATCAGGGCTGATTGATTCTATTCTGATAATCACGGCTTTAGTTGTGTTAATCTGTACTATTAGGATTGAAAATTCACAAGCCACATGAAAAGAGGTCTATTCAAGTACTGAAAGTCCTGAAGAGAAAATAAGAAATATTCATTTCAACAGTTCCCTTAGATGCACTTAGCGCGCACCAAACGAATATGCATGTACCCTAATCGGTGTTCTTGATATACAGTGCCTGTATGTTGTTTTTATTATTAAAGTTGAAGGGGCATTAACACGGACTATATCGTGTCTTATTCGTTTGCACTGGCAGTAAGTCGATGGCACGCCTGTATCAAGTATTACACGTGCATTAAAACTTTTCGTGTATTGCCATTAGACTTAACTTTCATCTGTTTACAGTCAACGTCATCCCACGACCTATATGTTTTTGTACCTACTCCACTGAAGATCTGCAACACTTGCTGTTCTTTTGTCCAAAGTATTCAACTTACAGAATTAAACTTCTCAACTCCATCATCCTTATTATAGCTCCTGATGTCCATCCGAATCACACAGCGAGGCACAGATTATATTCTCTTTGGTAGTGACGATTTGTCCATTCCTTTCTACACACAGATTTGGGATGCCTTCCACAACTACATCGTGGACATGAGACGCTTCATATCACAGTTCTGTTATGCATAAGCAGTCAATTGTAATAAGTTAGTCTCTGATTTACATAACCTGATCAATTATGTTGAAACTTGACTCAGGGTTGGCAGCGAAATAGAGCTTTACTGTTTCGAGACTTTCAAAGTGAGGAGTATGTGTCATCATGGGGTTTGTTTTACATATTTGGTGCATGATGTCTATTGTTGCAGTACTTGTTAGGATTTCCCTCGGTGTGTACAGGTGGTCTAGCTGCAACTGTTTATTGTATAATCACTGGGACTGAATAGAATGCCCCAGTTTGTTTCTACTTCAGTTAAACACTGGTAGGTGGTTTAACTAAGACAAGTTATCCAGCTGGAAAGGGTACATACTGCATAAGAGGTAAGACAAATTGTTCTTATCTGAACTTGTACAATACAAATTGAGAAATTATGTTTGGTTTGACTACGTTTTCTTCATTCATAATGAAGCTCTGCATTTATAAGCAAAATTTCATGTATTCAGCTAATTCATCATTTGCCACGTTCATATTTATTCATTAATTAAGTGGGCTGTCTTTACTGAATATTTAGCTTAGACAAGGAGCCGCTACTCAGAGAAACATGTATGGGTACAGATTCCGAAATATGTTCTGAGTAGTTACCCGCTGAGGAACCTTTTATTTATTTGGGCTAATACAGCCCATGCCAAAATTCTACAGAAGGGCGTAAACAATGAGGACAATAGTTTTTCCATATGTTTATAGATTCGGCAGTGACAGGTTAGCTTAGGGAGAGTTAAGAGTTTGGACTGCAGAATAGGGTAATGACTACCAGGAAGTGGTTCTGGACAAAAAGACACAAATACAATAAACTTATTCTTAAATGTGCTTATGAATATTCCTAACGCGAAACCGCATTATTGTGAACAGAGGCGTATATATGTATGAATCTACCTGTAGTGAACCATCTTGCTTTCTTTATAGTTTGGCGACTTCAAATATTTTGATTTTGTATATGAAGGACATATCTCAAACATGTCTACAGTCATTTTGGTAATTTTCCCCCCCTGTGTGTTTTGTCACCCACAATTTGTGTGCTACTTTACGCTCTGGAACCCCCCCCCCCCCCGATTTGTGACATTTCGATGCACCATAGGACGATTCAATAAATATGTTTAAACTAAACTTACAATTTTAAGGAAAAGGGGGACTTGTCTTTTCGTTAAGGACAGGTACGACACCAAAAATAAATCCCACTTTAGTCAATCCTAGCTCAAAATGTGTTTGCGTTAGGATAACATATCATTTATGTGTGTACTCGTCATACTCCAAGAATTTATATGCCCCGTATTTGGGTGTCTGTGATGTTAATTGTCGAATAAACAATTGAAAGTTGACCGCAAAGCATCCACCCCAAAAATGTCGAAAAAGTCACTAATTATTTGTGATAAAATCATAATTACACTTGCATCTTAATTCTGATATATTGGAAACAAAAACAAAAAACGATCCTGCGATTTTTTTTATGTTTGGTTTCGTTTTTCTGTTATCCACCCTTAACGTTTGACGTTTCAATTTTCCCTTTGATTTTCAGAATGTTCATTTTCTTCATATCACAGAAAAAGAATGAAGCAAAATTTAGAAAATCGCTGAATAGTTTGTGCAGTTCAGACATTACAGAATCAAAAGCCGTTAACCAGATTAAATTTTGCCCAGCTGTTTTCTTGGAATAACCATTCTTCGGTGGGGTTCTCGTCCTATTATCCTTTCTGAGAAAACAAGCTTAAAGGGCCTTTGATGTTGATCATTTGCCCCTGAAACAATACCATTTGCTCCGGTTGAGCTGAAATTTGTGCAAAACGTAGTAAACATCGTCCCTTAACATTTGGGGAGATTGTCAATCAATAGGAGACATTCATATTTAACTGCGATCCTGCTCACTTCCTGTGTTGCTGGGGCAACAGGCTGATCCTGCTCACTTCCTGTGTTGCTGGGGCAACAGGCTGATGCTTCCACCATGATCAGGGCAGATTTGTATTATATACTATATAAACACCCATAAATAACACCTATTCAACCAAAATAGAGCAAATTTCTAATCAATTTAGGCATCCGTTATGTTTCAAATATATGTTAACACATTTTCTAAAGATTATTTGGTGTCCGTGTTGTTTATTTTATCGAGAAAGTACATTTGACCATGCTAAATACACTGATCGGCCCTGATGCAGGTGGCTCCCTCTTTTGCTCAATAGGTGCTAGAGTAGGAACACATTTAAATATGAATACATCCTATTCTTGGCCAATCACATGAATAAAAGAACCTTTGACGTACGGAAAACATTATTCAGCGATCAGACAAACGGCGACAGGACAGTCTGGTTTCAAAGTGTGACGTCATGGAGGCGGCCCTTCGGGCCCCGTGACCTCAAGCCTGGCAACCAAAGTTGTGTTGCCTTGTTTCGATGGGGCGGCCTACGGCCGCTCGTGGTCAGTGCATGGATGGCGGGTTTGGTCTTCTGCCCCCTTACCTCTTCATCCCGTTTTCTGCTGTTCACGTTTATGCATATTTCAATGTGTTTATTTGTACTTTTATTTCCTCGTCCCTGGGTTTCGATAACATATAATGTACGTGGGTATTGCTGATTAAGGTGCAAGGTTTTTTTCCACCGCCTGTCTTTGGTGTGAAGAAGCACTGGGGTAATCCATCGCGGCACGGCCTTTGAAGTTTGAAGGGACGCCGTCTGACAATTCCCGCTGCTCTTGAACATTGAAACTCCTCCTTCATTAGAACGCAAAACAAGCAAGATAACTATCAAGTACACCACTAACGCTATGATTTGTTAGCATGTTTGCATCTTTTCCGTGCCCACAAACATACTTTTGGCATGTCGCCTTATTTAACATTGCCGCCCTTATACCATTCCCCTTTTGCCATGGGCCGTTGCCACCTGCAGCCATGTGACAGGCTGTTAAGTATGACTGACGGGTGGCATTGTTCAGTTTGGCGGATGAAAACCAAATGAATGACACATGGACGTTCCCATGTCCACATGCCTGTGTGGTTTTTGGCGTTTTTTTCCTATTTCTACTTTAGTTAAAAGCTTGAAATTTGACAACTAATAGAAAGGACATTCATCTTGAAAAAAAAAAAAACGTTAAAATCTCAAAATCGGCCATGCAAAGGTTTTTGGTGTCTTACTTGTCCTTAAATCTGGCCACCTCTGTGATTTTCGTTTTTGTTTTTTTTCACATTTCACACTTAAGATCAACAGACTTTTAGTTAAGCACTGAACACAAACCCACATTTGTTCCATGCAGACCCCCTTCACCATACACGAGGAGTTTTAATTTCATGGCATTCATTCCAGGACGAAGCTATTTTCATATACCAGATGTGAGTCACTTATAGTGTTCACATAACCATAATCAAGTTACCGAAAAATATCTGATAAAGGTCAACTACTAACTGACAGGACATTTAAAAAAAAAAAAGAATGCTTTTGAAGTATCATGCATAATGCTGAAAGGAAGAGTGTAAACCTTAAAATCAAATTTCAGATGGAGGCGTGTGATTAAGTTGGACATGATAGCCGCGGATCGCTGAGGATGAATGACCAACCGTGGACAGGCGGAGGAAGAACATGGTAGACTTGTTTGGACCCTATTTCTACAAGTTACCTTACCTCTTCGAACAGGCATGACTATTTTTCATTTACCCACACCTTCAGTGGTGTCATTAGAAACATTAAGCAGGCAAATGTGCGATAGATCCAATCAGGGAGCCTTTTTGGGAGGCAATGCGCGAAGCATTTTCAGGATGCAAGGCACTTTTGTAGATTACAGTCTGATCTCTGTCCATACTATATATATATATATATATATATATATATATATTGAACGTTTTAAACATTTTCATTCCAGGCGTTTCTTTCTTTTTCAAATAAAAACACCAATACAGACCTCACTTGGAAACCAGACTTTATAGATAAAGTTTTGATCATAGACGGTGACACTGCAAACTGTGCAATGAGAGGAAATCCAAAACGAATATTTTTAATAATAATTAAGGAATTAAGTAAGGGGTGGCATTGGTTGTTGCCAATATATCACAAAGGAGTCGCGGTGAGATCGAAGTAAGATCACGGGCTGAAAGGCGAGCGATCTGATGGAGTCTCATCGCCTCCTTCGTGATATATTGGCAAGAATCAATGCCACGCCATATTTAATTCCTATTATTATATGGTTCCAAGTCGAAGATCCCCCAAATTTGACACCAAAAAGGGTTGAGCTGGTCTATTTTCCCCTATTATCGTCGCTCTTGTTTATGCCGTTCCCGTTTGCTTGCGCACCCCTCCACTGCAGACTTAACCGCTTTGGAGATGAGCAGTGCCCTATTTGGGGGTGGGGGCGTAGGTGTGAATATTGTAAGTTGTTACTTACAGCAGTACAATTTGTACTGCTGTAAATTACAACTGTCCAAATAGGACTGGCTCAAAATATTGCTCAAAAAAAAATGACACCATAGTATGCCATAATTGTGTCTTAGGCCTACATTTGGCAATCCTGCATATAAAATTTTTGGAAGATTTTTGGAATGTGAAAAACCTCATAGGGCACCCCCAGACAAACGTTGTCCAGCAAATTTGATTGGCTGAATGAGGGCATGTGACAAATTAATACACGGTATCACGATTGAAAGTGAACGACGATGGCAAGCAGGGAAATTCGCCATGTGCTAGGCGATTTTCGAAATAGTTCATGTTCTGTTTGAATAATTCTGACGGGTCAGAGGTTTCTTAAGTGCAAGGCCTATACAGCATCTATAGCAGTACTTAGCACAGTTCATTTTGGGCGTGGAACCGGAGGAATTGGATACCATGGCATGGGAAGGCCTACTTTAAGTGTAAGCTCTAGGCCTAGCACTACTCGCTGACACTGCGCCTTGACACTGGTTCAGCGGTGCGTTCATCTGGAAGATTATTCACAAAGGGTGTCTATGAATGGACTTGCATCAGTTTGTCATTACATGCCTTACATGTGTGTCTCAGGATCATTGGGATAATAATTCTAGAGTAATGGCATGATAAGATTTGTTATTTTCCTACATTTGGTTGTCAAGGTATTGGCGGCAAGTGCTGACAGGGAGTACACATGTACCTGGATTACCGCATCATCTATTATCGACCTCGGTAACTACCATAGGAACGCGGAACCTAAAGTAAACGTTGCATTTTCGTGAACGATATATTGTGAACATTTGCTGTAATTGCTTCATTAAATGAACTAAACAATCTTACGTTTGTACGTACTTTATAAATGGTGGTGAAATAGAAATCCAGGGCTCATATGGGGTGGTAATTCAGCGGGGGAAAGTGCAACAAAAGAAGGGCTATCATGACATATCAGATGCTATATAACGGCAAACAAAGTATTTAATCACAGTTACCTCGTTTTCACACCGTCTACTATATTGTAATAGTTAATGTCGGAGCATGTAACTAATTTTGTCACGTTTGGTGAAAGCCAGCAGATGTAATTTTAGAGTGCGAAAAGTATATTATATCATTTTATACCATAATACATTGCCTTTATATATATATGTATATATATATATATATATATATATATATATATATATATATATATATATATATATAAATTTCACATATCTGAATGATAATAGTTCCAAATTCAAATTTCTCATGGAAAGACATTTCCTTCTACTTTTAGCATGCTTGTATTCAGCATTTGATTGGCAGCCAATACTGGTAGTTTCGGAGCGGCTCAGATTAACACCTTTTTGTGTTCTTTGAGGACATAATATGGAAAACTATGTTTTTATGTATATATATATATATATATATATATATATATATATATATATATATATATATATATTAGTGGCTCCCCCCAACATTTTACGTGTAGAGACAAGCTAACAATAAGAGTTTTTCTTTTCAATTATATATATCGTATTTTATTGATAAACATCAAACTACTTATTTTCTGGAAACGGCTGTGCTATCGTTTGTATGCATTGATTGTGTGGTGTCGTCAAATAAGAAAACGATATCTTCACTCTTCTGAATACCGCCAAAGATTTCAGGTACGTGCCCCAAGTGTTTGTTATTTCTACCGCAAATCTTATGAAGGCTCTAGTGCAGATATGATGAGTTTACAAGCAGAGTTACATGCCTATTTCCGTTGCAATTTATTATGCTTAAGGAATAAATTAAGACATTTGATTGGCTGCCCCGGTCGAATAAGTTTTTCTTGTTGCCCTCGTGTTTTCACATTTTGCCGCTGGTGGCGCTGCACATCAGGCACGACATTGATCCTGCCCTGCCCTCTCCCTCCCCGCCGCCACCCCCTTCTCCTCTCCATTTTTCCTCGATACCCTTTCACCCAAAATAGCCGAACCGATTGCTTGCATACAAGGAAACGCGGTATATCTGGAAAAAGCTTGGGAAAACAGTAGTTTAGTTGAATTCTTGTTCTTAAATATAATGAAGTGTTGTCCTTGAATTTGTGAGACCAGCAGAACTTTTGGCCCTACCTCCGGGATTGGCTATCAGTTCTGAGCTGCACATTTCGTTGACAGTCCATCTCAAAGGTACACCGGTCCGCCTTATCAAGGCAAGCAAGGGCACCACCCCAGAGTACCACTTCTGTACTGTGCAGGAGTGCATGACACAGTGTATACTGTTATACCAGGAAAGGGACAGTCCGGGGCTTTACAGTTCCTCGTGTTCATGTGGTCATGACAACAGAATCATTTTGGCGGTGTCGCGTGGTTGTTGCGTTCTCTCTGCGTCTCAATATCTGTGAAATCCACAGTATTCACTAGAAGCACTCCAAGCACCATATTTTTAATACATTCCTGAGTAAATGATAAATGACAATGTTTACTCATCCATGTATGGGTGCTCACGCAACAGGCCTATAAATGTAACTAGCTCTGTGCTGAATTTTGTGTAAAAGTGGCCACAGTGAACTGTAGTGTATACTCGTATAATAGAGATTTTCCGTTTCATAAAACAAACCATTGAAACACTGTGTATGCACACTTATTGTTGTATGATCTCCTTAATATAGATAGCACTTGAAAATTAAGTGTCCAAGGCCAGGGGCCGGCTAGTCAAGGTTATATATTATGTTGAAGCACACACAATGGAGTCGTCACAGAAAGAGGTATCGTTTCTCGTTTTAATTAACCTGGCACACTTACACAATATTGAATGATTTATTTTAAACGGAAGAACTTCTTGATTGTCGTCAACTATATTATAGTAGCCCCTTAAAATAAGTTTTAGACATGAATCTAAGAAAATCATTTGATGAAACATTGTGCTGATGTCACACAGCACACATACGTCACAAAACGAGCAGTCTATGATTACAATATTTCGATGAGAGATGTGTTCGAATGAACAAATTATACACACACACACATACACACACACACACGCACGCACACACACACACAGATATATATATATATATATATATATATATATATACATATATACTGCTGATTGTTTGCCTTGCAACTGTCTCTTTTCAATCAGATAGACACACTACCTGTTGCATTTCCATGTTGTTATCAAGATTTTGCCAAATGCTAATGTCATCTCCATGAAACGCAAATTGCTTATCAAAAGAAATCGGTTATTGGCAAATTTTGACGGGATAGTTTCCGTCATGTTGTTGTTTTTTTGTTTTTTTTATTTTTTTGGGGGGTGGGGGTGGGGAATGCTCTTTCAGGTGTGAACCATAACAGTCTCAATAGAGGGTGTCGACAGCTCTTTTCGACATGCTTTCGACGTGTTTTGAAGCAAGCCGAGGAAAGCGGTTCGTGTGAACCAACTCTCAAAGCATTCACCTATATTAACATTTGGTTCGATTTTTATCATTAGGAGTACTGGATCGGTGAATACTGTTTATGTGTGCATGACCACACTGCATAACCACAACAGCCTCTTCACACTGTGCCATGATTCCTGGTACTGCTTTACTTTCCCATGGCTTCATAAACCGCAATCAGCTGACAACAGTTTTCATGTTTACCACAATTTTCCCAAGTTAACGTGCACTTTTATAGTTAGCTTTATTTTCAGAGAGTCAAAGTGCGTTGTTCATGGGTGCACAGCCCAGGTACCTTTTACTGGCTTCTGCAAGTTTGCCAATTTTGCGAACAAGTTTGCAGTTGTAAACCTCTCACGTCACGAATGATCCCGCAACTTATTGTATCGAAATCGATTGATTAAAAGCAAGTGTGGGCGCTCACAACGTGGTTAGTATTGCACAATATCCATGAGATTATTGTGAAGCAGAACTGTTCGTGATATACAACTTAACGCGCGAAGCTGGCACGATTTTCGTAAGGTAAACCAACCAGTTGGCCCAAGCAATCCACATTGGTGGCCACACTTCTATATGATGTTTCTTACGTGCAGCGCAAAGGCTCATGGGGGCTATTTTTTTCTGTGGTGATTTGCGACCTGATTTCATAAAACCCCGGCATAAAACCCATACTTGTTAACTGTGGTTGTTACTCATTAAAGTGTAACGTTTGCTTTATACTCCTTATTTATGAAGCAGAAAAAAAAAACTGAATAAACTTGTGAACTTATTCCTGACTCCTGTGTTTGTCTGTCTACAACATCATCCAGTAAGAATTTGTAACATTTTGCTGATCGTCTAAGAACGAGCAGGGTAACGTCAGCAAATTCTTTTAAACCCATGCAAGCCAAAAAAGCGCATAAACGCAATGTAAATGCAGGTTATTTTTAACAACGAGGCAAGCTGGTACTGCAGAGAAAGGTCGGGTTTTTCAATTTTAAAAACTTACAAGCTGAAATGATGAGGATAATTATAATAATGATGTTTTTCATATTAAACTGGAGAAGTGTTGCTACAGGTTCGACAGAAATGTCAATAGTACATGATGCGCTGCCACTATATCAGTAATTGTTTCAGTATTGCGAGTTTACAGTAACAGTTCCATTAACATGTAATATAATCGCACACATCTTTTAAGCTATCAAGTTGATCATGGATTTAAAAATGATTCCTTATCTAGTGGTTCAAAAGGTATTTTCCATAAAGTGTTTGCCAAGATTTTATGCAATGGGCGTGTGGCATTCTAGAAGTTGATATTACAACAGTGTACACAAAGGGCAACCTCCACCAATTCATTTGCACGTGAGGAAAATATGTTTTTTTAGCAAAGTAAGAGATATCTTACTAGATACAACAAAGCATGTATAGCCACCCTTATTGTCTGGCTTTTACCAGGGGACTGTGTATATATCGGGAAACAACTGTGATATTTGATATGGGCTTTTGAGATTTCATGCTGGAGTGCACAAAAAAACAACAACAACAAAAAAAAAAAAAAAAAAAAAAAAGCGTTTTCTCATTTTCTGTTAAGATGTGAAAAGGTCCTTGCCAAGGCGGCAGGAGACCTCATGATGGCCAAACGTGACATATCTACTGCTTGAATTGTTCAAAGTATGCCTTTGAATTGGTACTAACATTAAGATTAACGTAACATATCTGCTGCCTGGAATTGAACAGAGTATTCGGTGAAATATGGTCCACTGTTAAGATCAACAGCAAAAGTCAGAGATAAAGGAATATTTGTGAAAACCTTCTTACATTTAGTTTGCGTTGTTGATCTCGTAATCAGAAACCTTTCATATAATTTTGAAAACGCTAAGTATCTGATTGATAAATTTGCCAATTCCAGTATAATCTGATCTATATCAATTTCATTGTATGATTAAAATGGCAATTTGATCCCCTTTGTACAGGAACAATGTAATCATGGGAAAGTAGTATCTCATTCTTAAAAACACTAAGATAAAAGAAAATGCGTGCATGTTGTTTGTCTACAATTCTTACACAAGTAGCAAATATCCTACAGCGTATATATGAAATTGAAATACGATTCAATCATACGCATCTTACCGAACCAAACAGAAGCTTTCTTGGATTGAGAAATATCTGGCAGAATTGTGCAGTGGGAACGAATCTCATGATTATGAACGGTACATGTTTCAAAGAACTTGTGGGTCTCTGACAGATATACATACACATATAAAATTGATGGTGTATGCATAGAATCTTAGATGTTTACAATAAAGATGAAACATGAAATGGCTTTATTTACAGCTTCATTGTATGGTATCTGCATAATGATGATGTATTGCCATTATAGTAATACATTTTAAGCCATGTATCGTTCATATGCTCTGACACAATGCCTTTGCATGTATCGTTGCATGTATCAGTCTCATAAAAAGTGCTTATTACCTTGTTATATTATATGCCACGAACTCTGTTCAAGATTCTGTCTATAAGCTGCCTTGGTGGCTAACCTGCAGGTCAAGTAATGAAGAGTATTTGTCAGGGGGCATGCCAACATGCAAGCTATAATGGCACAAACTTGGTGCTGTTGCAGCGGGAGACCATTGATCCAACCACAACACGTTGTGGGCACCGTTTAAAAGATGGCGCTGAAATGAAGAATGATAACACTCATTTTGATAGAGCTTTTCGTGGTGATAGTGCATGTCATATAATTTCTGAACACTCTTAGTCTCACATTGATATATACCCTATGCTACAGTTTCTCTCGTTACATGGTCAGAGGTCAAAGTATTACATCACTGCTCTTGGTTGAAATAATCCTTCCCAGTTTAAGAGGACCGCGTCTGTAGCTCTCCTTGGCGCCGATTGGGCGCACCCAGTACGCAAAAAGCAAAGCTGTTTGCATCAAGCATGCAACCCTGAACAATGCGTTGTAATTTTTGATAAAACAAAAATCAAATGGCGCTTTATGACTGGGCGTCTGAGCACAGACCTGTCAGCCGGGTGATAAGGTGAACTGTCATTCTCCACACGCAGCAGATGTAGTCCGCCCGTTAAAACTTACTTTTCTTTCTTTTTTTTTCCCTGTGGTTGCCCACACACCTATGCTAAACTTTTCTTCTCATTCTGCCTGCAAAACATTGGGTGTGGGTGTGAAAGACAAGCCGTGTTTTAAAACGCTATAGTTCATTCGTGGTTACCTTTGTGGCAGGAAAAGAGACCGCTCTGGTCAATATTGTAAGTCCAATCTCCACGCCATCACGAAACCCATGGTAATACAAAAGGAGAGTATTTTCTTTCATGTTTGCTTTGATGTTCATTAAATCCGATATTTCATCGGTGTGAAAAGTTCAGCATTTTAATTAAATATATCTGGTCACTTAGCAGATATTTTACACCAATTGGAAATGGGCCTAATAACCTTGGGAAGGAAGTGATGTAATTGTGAGATACTAAAGTGCCTTTTGTCTAAATTTAGAAACCCTTTGCGACATTAGACTTTTTTTTTTTTTTTTTTTTTTTTTTTTTTTAGATTTTGTCTCTTCTGGACGGAAGAGTTGATGCCCACCGCGTGTAAAACATTGGTACATCTAGACAGAGGAATACTTGAATGCTGTTCAAGCTTAAACATGGTGCTCTACGACTTGTAGTTAACGACAGTGGTCAGCTGCAAATAATTTTTGAACTTGTGGATATTTATGCGTCGCTAATTATCAGATTTATTTCTAAAATGATCTTTAATCTGATCGACAAAATTGTGATGGTATAAACATATTAGTTCAGGTATATTTATATATACATGTAATACATGACTCCTTATAACTCGGTGGGTAAATCAGAATGCACCATGTGAAATGGATTTCTTTGCAATATTCAATTCCCATATATATATATATATATATATATATATATATATATATATATATATATATATATATATATATATATATATCACAGGTTGGATTGTGGTGAAGGCCAATTTGTTTGCTTAACTTTGCAATACACATGTAATTTATCTCATAACAAAAGGAAATTGTTACGATTTTCTGGTGATGTTAAAAGTTGCCCCACACATGGTGTGCTGAAAACCATGAATACAAATTGGTTTCGAACACGTGATACAGCCACAGGAAGTTACACACCTATATGTGCAAAGACCTTCATACTATATTTTAATGTTTCGCAAGAAAGAAAAAAGATAAATATAGATCTCTTATTCGGTAAAACCCCATATCAATGTATATTTCAAATGTAAATATACAATACCATTTACTCGTAAATGCGTTGAAATTCAAGTTTTTAAAATTTGAAACATACCAGATTCGCTTGACATAATTTTCTGATTGATTTGGGTACTGGTTTAAAATCATACATTTTACATTGACATAGAGGATGTTACGACGTTTCTGAGGAACATGGAGATAAAAGCAAAGGTAAGGATTGCCAGGCATGTGGATGGCCATTGTACATCTATAACATAAAGATGGGAAACAAAGGGCTGTGCCCAATCCAAATCCCTCTCGCGCGCACAATACCCAGGAGACGACTGGCGCTAGTAATGTTTAGTCAGTCAAGCATTCGTTCTAAATGCTGATACACGGGGGGCGGAGGGTGGAGCGGGTGGAGGCGGGTAGCGAGGGAGAACCTCGGACATTCGTACGTGCAATGGCCCTCATAGCTAGGGCCTTATGTACGATAAAGTATCGAGTATTTATCTGTGCAATCAATCATTCAGGCTAACAAGATTGGGGATGGTGGGCCTAGAACATCTACGCAGGCTGACGGAGCCCACCCTCTCCCATCTTATTTGCACGGATGACTGACTGCACAGATGAATACACAATACTTTATTGCAGATAAGGCCATTTCACGTACAGATGTTCCCGGTTCAACCACTCTGCTCCCCTGCCCCCAGTACATGTGCTTAACTGACTAAACGTTACGAGCGCCTGTCCAGGAGTCCTTGCACGAAAGCCAGAGAGGGACTTCCAAAAAAGGCAAACATTCTAGAGAAATGGAATATTCGACATTTTTTTTTTATTAAAATCACATGATGCCGAAAATAAAAAAAAAAAGAAAAGAAAAATCAAGATAAATGTCTTTTATTCAAGAAAAGTTGCATATTCAAGATAAAAGTTTAATATTGAAGAAAAAGTCTATAGCTTGTAATAAATGTTTTCCCCTTTAATGGTCATTTTAGTTCGGTCATGTGTTTGGTGTTTAGTATAAAACTGCTTGACAAGTTATTTTATTGACTTCCGCTAATGTTTCCTAGATGTTTGCTACAGTTTACCTATTGGTTTCTTGTTCATGCCTGTCAAATTAAATTAAATTGTAATATCACATGCCTCGCCTGTGTAAAGTTATTATTTACCTTGGTAACTAGTAATTAATTTGCTCAATTTAAAAACTCGTATCTTGTCTTGTGGTTTAATTTATATAATTTCACTTTGTGATTTGCGTTTGCTCAGTCATTTTGTTCTTTCTCCTTTGGTATTTTAATATGTCGCTTGCTTTGCTTATTTGTCGGGAGAGTGCTTGACAGCTGCTATGTTTGATTTACTTCTGATCAAGTTTAGGCTTGTATGGGACCCAAGTGCTTCCTCGCAGTGGTCCTTTCTGTCTATTTCCCGTTGACATATGAGAGAGGTGGCATATGCACAGGCCGCATTGCGCCCAATCGACTAGAAACAGGAGATCGAGTGATTGATTTTGTGAGGTTATGCTTATTTTTGCAGAGTATTTTTTTTTTTTTTTGCTATTTTTCTCACACTTGCCATTTTTCTCCTGTTTTTTTTTTTTTTAAGCAAAATTAGATTGAATATTGATAGTGTCATGTTGATTTCTTTGTTGTTGTTGTTGTTGTTGTTGTTGCTGTTGTTAAATTTTATTTTCTGTGATAATGAGTGATTGATTTTTAGACTATTCCGAGTCACATGATTGATTGCCTCATTATTTACAAATGTAAACATACATTTCAGAAAAAGAAAATAGAAGTAACAACATAGGTTTATGGTCATTCCCCATATTTTTAACCAGAATCATTTCGGGTTTCTTCAGAATGTAGTCTCCATATTGATTTATCAATTACGCTGATAAGGACTCTTTGCAATAGAAATAGCGTGATTGCAACTTGGGCCTAAAACCCACTGTTGCGTTAGGAAAGAAGTATGCCACAAATATTGCGTCGTCAGATGGCTAGGGGATGCAATAATTGTATTCTTTTGCACAATCTTTGACAATATTTTAGAAGCGAGTGTTCGATCTCATTCTTGAATATTCAACTTTCATCTCGGATATTCCAGTTTTACACTTGCCTCCACAGGATCCCCCTAGATAGCTATATGTTTCTGATGTGCTCCCGTCGGGCGAGCGCATACATCAGTGAACGCAATAGCGAGTCGGGGATGCTTTGGAGGCAAGCTTTACACCATTCAGTAAAAGAATAAAAAAGTCGAATGTTCGATTTTTTCTTGAATATTCAACTTTTTGTGTCATCTGGTGTCACATGAAAAAGTCAAATATTCAAATCTATTCTCGCTCATTTTTTTTTATCTTTAATATTTAACTTTTTGCGCTATGTACCGGAAGAACGAAAAAGTCGAGTATTTGACTTTTTTTTCTTGAATATTCCACTTTTCGTGAAATCTAGTGTCAGATGGAAATGTCAAGTACTCGCGTTTCGTGTTGCTGATCTAACTTTATCTTGAATATTCAATGTTTCGTACCGTGCAGCGGAAGAAAAAAAAGTGGAATAATATTTTTCTTGAATATTCTACTTTTATTTTCAATATTCGATTTTTGGCATCATCTGGTCTAAGATGGAAAAGTTGAATATTCAATTTTATTCTTGAATATTGAACTTCTTCATAAATACTAGACTTCTATTTTTAATATTTCACTTTTGCCACACCCGAAAGCCGAAAATTCGCCTTTTTTCCTTCATTATACATTGACGACTTTCATCCTCAATATTCGACTTCTGGCATCATCTGGTCCCAGGTGGTAAAATGTCGACGAATATTCGACTTTTGTTCTGATATATTCTACTATTATGTTGAAAATTCCACTTTTGAAATGCTTTTAATGTCCCCTTTTGGGCTTCCCAAAGCTGGGACTAGGAGCCGCTATCAGAAATAAATATTCGGGTATTCCATGGTCCGAAATTAACGTCTTCTGACATTTAAATATCTTTCAGGCTGGCATTGGTTTTTACAAGAAGCATGTGTTGAATATATTTTGCTAAAAATTAAAAATGAAGTTCCTAAATGTTCGTGTAATAATAGTTTATCGGTGATTGACAGTGACGGGAACGACCACGGGGTGTATAGAACTTGGAGAGCGGATCGCTGGTGTTGATGATATCGACTTGTTGCAGGACATGCGACTCGTCTTAAGAAATACGCATGCATTATCTCATAAAAGTTGCATTTGTTTTGAAGTAAGAAGATTGAAAGATTATGGTCTTTAGTATAGCGATAAATGACCATTGTTCTCCAGAAATATTAAATGTTACATGCTCACAATAAGCTCAATGTTATTAAGCAAGTAATAAGTTTGCTAGAAGGGTAGTAATCAGGAATTCAATTTCCGACCGTGTATTTTACTTTTGATGTCGCATGGATTTTCTAAACCAATTGTTCCGTTTGTCTTTCTTAAGCGATTATGCGAGACAAAAAAATGCATTGGTATAAGAAATAAGGACGCAAATCGTTTCTGATCAAGGGTAATAAGTTTTGTATGTTGTTCTGAGTGATTTGTTTGTTGCATTGGTAGTCAATACTGAATCATTGAATGGACCCCTTCGGCAATATTTATCCCATGCTAGATAAAACCAAATTGCCTCAGTGAACAGATCTTTTAACCTATTGCGTACCTCTCATGAAAACACGCATGTACTTTTCAATTATCAAAATCATTCCAGATGTTTTTTTTTTTTTTTTTTTTTTTTTTTTGCGTAAAAACTGCCCTTTGTTAAGCACAGCATGGCGGATGTTACCTCTTTCAGTACCAAGCTTGGAAGGACACGAAAATTCGCCTCCTTTGGGGCAAAATCCGGTCAAGCACGCCAAGGGAATTAGTTGACCTAAAATATTCCAGGATTATCTGCAACTGTAGGGATACTGATACTTAAATGAAATTTAGGTTCACAAAGAATATGGATCAGGTACCGTTGTACAAATTTAGAGCACATCGACTTTCTTTGAAATAGGAGATATGCATATTAGGTTCCCACCGCAACTGCATACCTGACTGCCTAGTCTCGCTTGGTGAAATATTTCGAGATACGGGTCGGTACAGTGGGGACAAGCAGGATATTACTAATATTTTGGAAGTACAGAAAACTTATTAAAGGTATAGGCCCCTAGAGGTTTTTGTTTTTTATGGCTCGGGAAGTATTAGACGAATACCAGTTTGGCATTTGTTAACTACATCTCAAAAAATGCTAATTTTGTGAGAAATGCGCATATGGCCTGTCTGTGAGTGTGGCAGTAATGCGACCCGCACATCCCCCGTGATCGCCAGGCGTCAAACCCGTGCTTTGTGACGGGAAATTAATATGCACACTGCGTACATGTATTAGCGTTGAAAGATTTAAATCATTAGTAGTATGGTACTTGTCAACGCTTTCCTGTTTGTGCTTTTTATAAATTGAGTTCAACGTGCCGCGATAAAACTTTTGAGTCATCAATCATGCATTACAGGGCTAACATCTTTAGTTACATGTGTTTTGTGACCACGCAGCAACTGGGTAATGTAATGACTTTCATTTTCAATTGGCCAAAAAAAATGTACATCACGCAGGTTTTGGCCCTTTTTCTGTACAGTAATTGCAATAATCTTTGACATTCAAAATTAATTGTCAACTGAATAGAAAATTCACATTATCTTTGAAACTTTTGCCTGTGGAAAAAAAAAGGAATGCTTTACTCCTGGGGTGTGCAGATAAATCCTAATGATCCCACGGCAGAGAGGCCCTGGGAAAGAAAAACAATTGTAATTAGATCTTTGGAGCTTCAACTGTCACATTGATTGTTGAATAAATGGGTGTTGGGGTTCGTTTTCTTCTTTCCCCATTTTTTTCTGTATGAGTAGACGGCATTTATACATTTTCGTAAAACGTCTAAAGCCTGACACAATATCAATGTAAATATCCAAAATAGTTCAAAAGATCATTTTTAGAATCGTTGTTATTTTATATAAATTCTTTGGCGCTGATAGGAACGCATAAGTTCGTGTTTTATATTGGCGAAAAGTTCATAGGTGAACATGTAAGCCGAGACTGCCACTCAATGGTGCCGACACGGTTACAGGTGACCGTGTGGGCAGAGGGAACCACTCTCTCTGAAATGATCACAAGTAACTGTGTGAGTCAAGACTTCTGCTGAAATTGACGCAGGTGACAATGTTGACCGAGGCCGCTGCTGGCGCGCCAAATTGAACACGGTTGACAATGAAAACCAAAGGTTCCACTCCTGCAAAATCAACACAGGTGACAAATAAAAACAAAGCTTATGTACGTGCGGCCGAGGTTGCCACACGTGGGTGGATTCGCTCTGGCCATCTTCAACATGTGCAGTTAATTGTTCAGAATAAAACCCATGTCAAAATTGCGTGCGCAGATCTGCACGTCATTTCTGCAGCGATCACATTTTCACAGAGAGATTGACTAAACTTTGTATCGTTTATAACGTGAGGAACTGAAGGTAGGCACACGCCATACGCCTAAGTACTTTTAATATGTACAAGTTGGGTACCTGTGATACGAAGTCTCTGAGAGCGATTACTTGCATGCCTCGCGGTCAATAAAATAAGAGTCTGATTCGTAGCCGAAGTTTGTTGCTTTGTTTGAAAAACAAGACCAAAAATAAAGAAACTTGTCTGGCCGTATCCTCAAACAAAAAACTTCTGCGAAAAATGTAATCCTATTTCATATTTAGATAGACTTAACTGATGGGTTTTATGCTAATAACTGTCAGTTGTCCAAAGGCTTGTGTTCATGAGTATAATTCCTTTCCGATATGTCATCTTATACTACACGTAACATGGTAAGTTTTAGTGTTACGATCACCGTTTACCACAAAAAGTCTTTCTTTCTTTCCTCCTTTCTCTTTTTTCCTTTGCGGTCAGTTTCCTTTTCTGACACATCTTTATATTATTATTTGGATAAATAATACTACTGGTTTATATATATATATATATATATATATATATATATATATATATATATATATATATATATATATACATATATATATATATACATATATATACATATATATATATACATATATATATATGTATATATGAATATTTCCCTGCCTCACCTGTTTTTTAATAAGTGTTTACGTTGAATTTTGGGCAAATGACGATTAAAAAATACAGTTAAGAAACTTTGCCACGTCACAAACATACCACATATGTACATTAGGATATGGACAGTCAAACATTGCGAGTTTGCAATTGTCACCAAATATGTATTTGTGCACATAGAATCAGCCTTGTGCTGGTACATAGCACGAGTTTATGCACGCCCTGTGCGAAATGCAGCTCGTGCTGTACGAGGTCTCGAAAATGGCCCTAGCTTTAAAGGTTTACTGTCACGAAACGGACGACCTCTTTCACGGTGAAAGAATCAAAGACGTCAAGCATGCTCAATTTTACAAGAGACGGGCTGATCACGCTGCAGCTTTGGCCATACTAATCTGATATGTATATATTTACCTCAACCCACTCGATTTTCAACAAAGAAGCTGCGTATGTTTACAAAATTTTCATAATTGCATTCGATTTGTATTGCGTCTTTTTATTTATGTTGCTGTTACTTGATGTACATTACGTAAACACTTTACTCCCCTCTCTTTCTGGAAGTAACGCTTCTGTCAAGGCTAATTTGGTGTTCAGCTTGTATTTCATTGGCGAGGATTGACACGAACAATGCCTTGCCCAAGAGTAGACAATGCATTTGCCAAGCATGGACTTGAGTTGTATGGTGCCACTTGGCTAGCCTGACGTGAGATGTCCTCCAAATTCACTAGCCAAAAATATTTAAATAAATCAGATGTCTTTCAATGGCGGGATAGTAGATTACAGTCACCAAAATACCCAGAAATCCATGACATAACCACCACCCCAAAATTATAACAGTAAAATATATAAATCAATTGGGTGTTTATCAGTGGAGAGAAAAATAAAATATAAAAGTCACGAAAAGGACTCTTTGGTAGCAATAGCATAACACCCCAAAAATATTAGCATAAAAAACCTGCAAAAACATGGATCTTCCAAATGCAAAGTGGTTTAAACTGGAAAAGTACATGAACTATGATACGTGTGCACAGAAACCCAACACTTGCAACAATTAGTGCTCAATAAATAAATAAATAAATAAATAAATGAATGAATGAATGAATGAATGAATGAATGAATAAATGAATAAATAAATAAATAAATAAATAAATAAATAAATAAATAAATAAATAAATAAATAAATAAATAAATAAATAAATAAAAGGAATAAAAGGAATAAATAAATAAATAGAATGATCCAATCAAAATGGTGGAAGATGAGATTACAGGTTGTCTCAGACCGAATATGACTAAAACACAAAATAGTTGATTGTATGTTCCATGACAAGGTCCAGCAGAATTTCAAGCCTGTGGACACACTTCAGAACATTACAATATGTATATTGTGGATTTTTTTTCTGAGGAATGAAAACAGGTGTCAGGTCCCATAAGAAGCCACTTCAATCCTAAATTGGTCTTGCATGTGGACTCTTTGCTTGTTTCGCAATCCATGCACACTGTCACTGTTATGTTGGTTATAACACTTGTGAGATACCTGTGGACAAAATCACGTGTACCTTTGAAAGATGCAGATGGATTCAAATGGTGCAATGGTGTTTTACTTTGTTGAGAGATATAATATGTAAATAATCAGGTACCTGCATACCTTGCCCCAACAGTCCCATCATCAGTGGCAACATGTTCTGCATGCCCCTCCCCCCTCCCCTATAAAACTTTGGGACGATCTACCTACAGAAATAAGGAAAACTACTACTTCATTACAGATGTTATAGTACCACCAAATGACAAGCCCTGGATAAACTGGAAAATTAAACGCATAATCAGAAAAACAATCGAGCCTGAAAACGCTTGAAAAAGGCTGAAAAAACACTGCTCAATCTGAAAGCCTATTTCAGTTTTAGAAACGAACGAGAAATAAATGTTTCGGTAAACAAAAAAAGCTGTTAATGAGTATTTTGGGAAAGTACGTGACGAAATTAACAGTAGAGACATCAATCCTTAAACAGTGTCCATTGGCTATGTTAGTTCTAGGATACAAAATATTCCAGTTCTTACTCCATTAACAGATTGTGGACAACGTAGCACAAATAACAACGAAAAAGCAGACATACTTAATAAATGCTAGCTACCAGCAGATACAGCACCTACGTCTCCGCCCAAACTCCACTTTGTCACTGATGCAAGGCTTGACCTTTTTTTACATTAGTGAACAGGATGTTTTAAATGCTTTGAAGTCTCTAAACATCCGGGGCTATGAGTCCGGATGGAATTGGCAATTATTTGCTGAAGACAATTGTGCCAAGTATTTGTAGTTCCCTTTGCAGACTATTCGATGCATCTTTGGCAACTTCTCGCTTTCCTGACCAGTGGAACAAAATCTAATTTGTGTCCTGTTTACAAAAAAGGCGACCTGCAAACAAAACTCAACCTAAGACCTATATCACTTCTTGTATAGAAACATGTACCTCTTTTTTAACGGAGACCAGTACCTCATGATAGACACAAATGAGGCTCAGCAGTTTTATCCATCCTGTGTGCACGATGATTTTATCTGTCGTTTTACTTTTAAATCATTTTCAAAATTGTATTTATTTATTTGATATTACTCACTTTAGATATGATCAACCTATGTCACTGAGTTATGACAATGATCCGAAACTACGGCCACTCACTGGGCAAAAAAATGAAGTGTTAATTTTTTCTGTACGTGCCACATTTGGCCATATCTGATGTTGTGTGGCAAGGGACGTAGTTTAGCTTACAGTCGATCTCACCCTGTTATATTTTCATTCAATCTGACTTTTATCATTGCAAGTATAAGAGAGAGCCTGGTGTGTTATGAGACCATAACACATTAGCCCTATGTGTTATGGAACCATAACACATGTGTCCCGCCCACATTCCAATAAGCCACGCCTACCTGGGTTTCCGGAACTTAGCACTTGAACATGCACGGCAAATCAGTTTTTGGTCGTTTCTCTTAATTCTATGCATTAAGTTTCTCAATTTCGTGTAACTGAGCAGAAAAATTAAGAGGGAAATGTAAATATAAGCAATGAGGGTCGCTTTTGTGTGTGTTATGGCATAAAGACGCGGGTGATTGAAGCTGGCATCGGGAGAGGCCCACTGGCGTGCGCCACGCCCACGATGTCAGCTTCAATCTTGCTCGTCATCATGCCATAATACACACAAAATCGACCCTCATTTCTTAAGTTAACCAAAATGCAGAAGGGCGTTTGCTGTTAAGTTTTTGGAAGTACACTTTTACCCAGACATAAGGATGAGTTTGACGTAGCATAGCAAGTTTAAGGCGAGATAAAATGTTAGACGTGCTTACTATCAACCAGGGTGCAGACAATTCCATGTTCAATAGCTTGTCATCGTTTGAAACCACGCACGCCCATAAAAGCAGATGACTAAAGGAGAAATTACTTGATTTGTCACTGGTTCTCTGTTGTTCTTTGTAAGCTGTTTAAGACTTGCAAGTTGTTTGGCCTGAGTGCAAAAAGGCTCTTTTCGATGGAAACAAAGCAAATCAAATATAAGGTTGCATTTAAAATGGACCCCGTTGCATGTGGTTGTAACAAACTAAGTGTGGCCCCCACACGCTTTAATAGCTGGACAAAGTGAGTTCTGCTCTTGCATGTATGGCCCTATGTCTGCGGCCGGGTGGTGTATATACGCCCTATTTACCTTGTGACACCTATTATTTATAACGATTGTCACATGGGTGATGCTGTTATGAACAATTAATAGGTGTGGTAAGATGGAATGAAAGTGTACGACATTGTTGACATTGTCCCAAGCATTCTAATAAAGCAGAAGTAGGTCAACCCGCAAATAGTTGATTCCAAATGGATGAATAATAATAATAATAATAATAATAATAATAATAATAATAATTATTATTATTATTATTATTATTATTATTATTATTATTATTATTATTATTATTATTATTATTATTATTATTATTATTAAACCCCCGATGTCGGGGAAAAAGACATGCAGATAAATCGAAATAAGCACACTTGAAACTGAGTGACTGGAGTGTGCCACCCATCCCAATGTATGTACTAAGAGTCCCTTTCCCCTGAAAGAAAATAGGATATGGAGTAGTTTGTGTTCATAAACCTAATTCACGTAGGATCGTAGCCAGTGGGGTTCGGGCGTGTTGGAGGAGGGCTCGTCCGACCTAGATCCCAACCCATTTAGATTTCTTCAACGTATCCCCAACATCCTACCACCGAACCCCTTTATTTAATTCATTTAATGCATGCGCGCATGGCCGCAAAACACTATCAAGCATCCCCAGAATGCAGGGAATGGGGTATTTGAACACCTGTTTCCAAAATGTTCCAGCATGTCCTCGGTGCCTTTCCCATCCCCCACCCCACCTCCACCCCCATCCCTGCCTTTTGTGATCTAAACCATCGTCACTTAACTACAAAGGTATGATCCGCCACGAAGAACTGCAAGTGTAAGGCACCACTTCACCGTTCCGTATTTATCGAGAAAGCATCCAATTATCTGGGTTATTACAGGGACTTGCCAGATTCAAGTTCCTCATAAAGAGACATTTCGTTCAAGTGCCAACATGCGTCGTCCCAAATTATTTATTCCGGTTTCGGTCAACATCTTTGCTTCTAGCTGTCGACTACATGTATATCTATAACTGAGCACTGAACGGGGTAATCTTCGTGTGGCGAGTCATAGAACATGCACATTAGGAATATGTATTCATGAATGGTGAAAGTGCTTAAAGCATGATTAGAGTTCTCTGTCGTGGTGTCAGACCAAGTACATGTAAAAGATTCCATGCGTAGTTAGGGCACATTGGATTCCATACGGCGCCAGAGAAGAGACATACCTTCTTCTTGGATTCCTATTACATGCATTCAAAATTGTTCACTCAATTGAAATGTTGACTCAGGTTGCTGCTTATATTTACGAGTGCTCACGATTGCAAGTGAAACGGTTAGTTATGAGTGGCTAGGGGGTACCTCCCATACGCTTCACAAAATGAAAGCCTCAATCCCATGTCATTCAAAATGAAAACTTCGTACCGCTGTGGGTTTCACAACGTTAAAAACCCTAGTCACACGCCACATATGCTTTATTCATAAAATACGTCAATCCAAAAAAAGCCTGATTACACACAGTGAAATATTTCTATCGCCTTCTATATTGTAAGTAGAGCGACCAGCACATCTCGCGTGTCAGATGCAGGAAACATACTGTTTTACATCACATGGGGGCTAGTTTACCCCCAACAAACGAGGGGCCGCGTACTTGTTAAGTTCATTTGTCAGAGTACCACTTTATTCTGTGCCGCAACAGGTGACGTAACAAATTAGGTCTGGCGTCCTTTATCAGGTTGACTGTTAATAGAAAAACACAGTCTATTACATCAATTGTAATTCAGGTTATGTGTGTATTATCTTTTATTCAGTGGTAAAGCACACTGATGACGAGTAAATTAAGTTACTTTCTGCAAGTAGATGCCGTGCTAGGCAGACACCTAAATAAATATAGCATGCCCACTGGACCATCTACACCACTCCTTTGTTGAGATTACCGCACGAGGTGTATTTAAGCATCATATAATGGTGAATGACAGAAAATAAGCCTTTACCGAAACAGAGGGAGATCTGAGTATTTCCATCGATACTTTAGTGCATGCATTACATCATTTTAAAGATACAGGCACACACTTTACTGCTTTTTCATGAAATATGTTCAAATACAAGTGAAGACCAAGCGTTCCTCCATTTGACGATTTTAACGCAAAAATTCATTACCTGTAAAGGTTAATTTACATTATCTTAAATAGATACATCATTGTCCTTACAAGGGTTATCAGCTTATAGTAACTAGGGCTGTAACGATATACCGCGATAACGGTGCATCGCGGTACAGTCCATCCACGATACACGTATCGAAATGAGGTCCCCTGTATCGCAAAAATACGATATATTCCATCATATAAGTAATTTCAGCTCTAAAAAGAAAAAATACGGAAGTAAAGGTCATAATTCATGATTTACCGTAATTTTGTGAAGGTAAACTCGTCAATTGACAAACCATTCGTCAGCCTTCGGATTATGATCTATTTTTGCCTACAAAAGTGTTTTGGGATTCCCTTCATAATCATATATGCATGACGCTTTGTGGCGCTACGTCATACCCTTGTGTGCAAAGTCTGAATCTAGGTCAGCAAAATGACTGTGCCCGGCGAGAAAAAGCAGCACGCTCATTATTCAGGGGTCACATTAAGCTTGCGTCCTGCGTCATAGACGCAAAAATGAAGAAAAGACGCCCGGAAATTAATAAAAACATTGTCATTTCGCGTCGCTGTGGACGCACGCACAAACGCGATGCATTTTGAATGACACAACTGCAAAAATTACCTCATGCGGTCACGGTGTTTTGCATCGACCATAATCAGTATCATGAATATGTATTATACTGATGGAATCCTCTGATGTTCGTCTTTCTATGTAACAAGCTCTCTTATTTGCTAAGAAAAAAATATTCCTGGGGTATCCCTCCAAAAAATTCCCATAATGGGAACGGATGGACGTCATCTCATCTCATTATTAAATGCGCTGAGAGCACTTCCAGGCTCCTCATTGTGTGGATTTGATCACGTGCCACTTACTGTCCAATCAAATTCGTTGTTGCCCATGTGCCTGTCTCATGCCCGCAATGTTGGGAAGGTACAAGTCTTATTACGCAAAGATTATTGGACCAAGATGTTAAACTTTCATATCATATTTTCACCAAGAAGACTTCTATCGAACAAATCTAGACAGAGACAAAGGCACGAGTGAA
Source organism: Hermodice carunculata (assembly GCA_964020975.1). Taxonomy (NCBI): domain Eukaryota; kingdom Metazoa; phylum Annelida; class Polychaeta; order Eunicida; family Amphinomidae; genus Hermodice; species Hermodice carunculata. Next base: position 67,043,117 of record OZ026612.1, read on the forward strand.
AATTCATTACGGACGGCAAGGAAAGTACGCTCATTTGTCATCGCACGGTCTTTTGTGAACGAAGCGAAAATTTGCATTAGGCCTGACACGATGTTGTTGATCACTGTCTCCGATGGGGCACGCCGTTTTTTTTTTTGTTTTTTTTTCAAACAAAATTTAGTTGTTTTGATTTTATTGAAATGTTTGAATGTAACAAATCTGTATGACAGAACAAGGCAGGAATGAAATTTATGATCGAAGGCCGGAAAAAAATATACGTTCAACATAGCGGAAAACCATGCCTGGGTGCATGCCCGTGACAGGCTGTGTACACTCGCTTGTGTTGCATGGCTTGTCAAGTTGTAGGCCTACCGTGTTGCTTGATGAAAAAAGTGACCGCACTTAAGATCAGACTCTTAACACCACCTGCGGCATCAAATTTGTCAGGTATATTGAAATAGAAAGTGCACAGAAATATAAATCATGTAATTTCTGACCATTTTATCACGCGCAATCAATCGCAAAAATAACAGAGCCCAGGCATGTTCAGTCATGCATGCCGCTTGTTGTGCAAGCTAGTTGAAAAACTGTGCGATACCAGATACTGGCACAGTGGCAGCGTGCTAGGGGTTAAGCCCCCTTCACAATCATTTTTTGGTAGACCAGGGATGTGTTATAGACTTAGTCCTAATAGCAGGTCCCTGGGCAGATTGAATCCATCCTTGGTACAGTCAACAACTTTTAGACCCTTTTACATCAAGTTAGCATGTTGGTAACTTTTTGTTTAATCTTAAATTTTATAATAATGAGTCACCTACATGAGCATATAGACCCTATGTTATGTTCGTTTCTAGGCTAAGTTACCTGCATGTTTTATTTGTTTATCATTTTGATGTATGTTGATTATACCAATTAAACCCAATTAATCAAATTACATCAAAAGTCTAGATTGCACAATTTCAGACTGGACCCATCGATTCAGTTCATGGACTCTCTATTTTTCCTGAAAAGAAGAAAGATGGGTCCAACGAACCCGTACTGAAATAATGTGACCCCTGTACTATTATGGTTAAGTATCAAACTGTATCGTCTTGTATCGTATCGTCAGTTCCGTATCGGGATACGTATCGTATCGTGAAAAGGTGTATCGTTACAGCCCTAGTAACAATTTGACCAGTTCGTGAGACATACATTCTGTATGTGTAGCATGTACTTGTCTGTAGTTAGGCATCTCGGACCACGATTTCTTTTGGCAGAAATGCAAGGCTGCAGCACGTGTTTGGTGGTTTGCCGCTGATGACCCGTTTATAAATTCATTTGGTTGTTGAAAATTTGAATTGTCAAAGGTTTGAATCGAACGTAATAATACTGATTAATTGATGTATTGTATTTGTGACTTTTCGTCCATAACCACTTCCTAGTAGTCATTACCCTATTCCGCAGTCAGTATTCTTTACTCTCCATAAGCTAACCTTGCACTACCTAACGTATAAACATATGGAGGCACTATTGTCTATATTGCACACTTTTTTCTGTAGAATTTTGACATAGGCTGTATTAGCACAAATAAATTGGGTAACTGGTAGTTAGTAGGTAACTACTCAGAACATGTTTTGGAACCCCTACCCGTTCTGGTTTTTCTGAAAGGGGCTCTTTGTCTAAACTAAATATTCAGCATAGACAACGCGGCAATTGATGAATTACATAAATAAGTGGGGTTTTGCTTATAAATGCAGAGCTTCCTGGTGAATAAAGAATATCTGCCAAACCAAACATAATTTCTAAATCTGTATAGTACAAATTCAGATAAGAACAGTTTGACTGACCCCTGAACCAGCGTGTGCCCTTTGTAGCTGGATAGCTTACCTTAGTTAAACCACCAGCCAGTATACACCTGGAGTAGAAACAAACTGGGGCATTATGTTCAGTCCCAATGATAGTAAAATAAGCAGTTGCAGCTAGACCAGCTGTTCGAGCTGAGGAAAATCCTAACAAGTACGGCAACAATGGACATTTTTCACCAGAAATGTAAAATAAAACCCATGCTGACAGCTACTCCTCACTTGTAAACTTTCCAACCTATAAAGCTCTATTTCGCTGCCAACCCTGCGTCAATGTTTTGGCTGACTTGCAGATGACTTACAATGGCATACTACATTTTTTTAATTCTAAATTATTACGTTAATTGACTTAATAGATAACTTGTGGGATTCTATGCTTTCTTCAACATTTAAATTTCATTTCAAAAATACTTCTGGAAACCATACTTGAAATGTGACTGCTATCCTTACAAATTTTGGCTATTGTTATGCAATTTTTGACTACGTTTTTATGGCTTGAGGCCTAATGTCACTTGCTTTTGGCTGATGTTTAACATTTGAACCAATGCACTTACTATATTTGGACATTTAAACACTTTTCTTTTTGAAATCTCTTAGTTTATCTCCTTAGTACAACATCGTGTCTTCAACTACATGCCTAAAACACATCGAATTATATAATCATGTTATTTGGTTTCTTTTTGATGGTCATTTTAGGCCTAGGGGGCTTTTCTGATGGATTGATGATGGTGTTAGTGTCACTTTGTGGACTTATATGGATGATGATCATTGTTGAGATGGTGGTTGCAAATTTTGGTCTCTTTTCATAAATTATATGGTCCTGTATGCGCATAAATGATGCATCTGTTCAAGCCAATTTACTGAAATAGGCCTATAATTTCAAAACAAAACTTTTTGCATTCTGTCATGTTAAAACTAGACATGGCTTTTTCGACCCTATGGACCTTTGCACATACGTTTTGGGCTCTTTTGGGTTAATACGAACTATAAAGTTGTGTGTTTCAGCTATACATACCAAGGAACATTGCCTTTGGTCGGAATTGACTTGGATTTGTTTCATTAAGACTTCGGTTTGGATATGGTAATGACACTGCCTAATTTCACTACAATGGGTTAAGTTTGTGACATGTGAGTAAATACTATTAAATTTGAGTGATTTTTGTCATTGAGTAAATTTGTACGAAGGCATGTCAGAAAAGAATGGACGTGATTAGCATTTAAATAAAAAACATATTATCAAGCACATATTTTTCTTGACCAGATTTTAAGTAAAGTTAGGCAGTTGTAACTGTCGTCGGCTGCTGCTTGCTATCCATAGCCACTGGGGTTTAACCCGACAGAAAAGATGGACGCCTAAAATGTCGGAAAAGTGAATATTGAAACAGATTAAAGCCAAAAGATAAAATTAAGTAGAAAAACAGGCAAGTCTAAAAACTATAAAATCATTGCAGCAAACTTTGTTGATATACTTTATTTCTTTAAAGAGGATTAGAAAAGTAGCCAAAGGTTAATACAAATTCTTCTTGTGTAAATACAAAATATATAAATGTAAAAGACAATAAGATACAACATAAAATGACAAAATACACAGTTATACGTAACACATGGGATCACAATATAATACAAGATCGGAAACTGCCATAATACTGGACTGGAGAGGAGGACAGATAGGACAGCAAACTTTCTAACAATCTCTGGATATTAACAGCAAAATTTGTTGGGCATGTCAAAAATGAAGGTCATAAGCCTTTAATTCAAAATATCGTAATCAAAAGTTTTGTTAAAGAGATATCAAGTAAAATTAGGCAAGCTTGTAACTGTCGCAGGCCACTGTTTGCTTCCGGGAGCTCTTGCGGGCATAACATGACAGAAAAAAGCTAGCCTAAAATGTCTGAAAATGAACATTAAACAGACTGATGCCAAAAGATAAAATTTAGTACATGCAGCAAACAGGCAAGTCTAAAATCTATAAAATTATTGGAGCCAAACTGTGAGTTTTACACGTACAAGATATTTTTGGTCGTTTCATGGTTTTATTACTTCAATACTTACATGTAATTAGCAGTACAAAATACGTTTTCTGCGACCATGTGAGGCTTTATCTGCCATGTTTTTACACGGTACAGAGGTAAGATGACAAATTCCGGTTTAATAAGTAGCATGGCAAGCTTCTTTGGCACTTTTCTTTTTAAAAAGTCAGGACAAATTAAATGTTACGGAAAATGGCATTCAGTTTTATAACAAGTATTTCGCCAAATCGGCAAGCATTTTGTAATTTTATCTTTTGTATTGCATGATCTCAATCTATAATCCGTGGCATAAAATTTCCACTGGAAAATTACCTCGACCAACAATCTGACAACGTTGATCCAACATGGCTCACGGGAAAACTGTGGTACATTCATAAGTTCTTTAATACATATATAATATTCATTTTTTATACCTCCCTTGCATGAAAAGGTACTAACCCTCTTTTCTTTAATAACTGTGTGCAGGGACCATATATATATATATATATATATATATATATATATATATATATATATATATATATATATATATATATATATATATATATATATATATACATGTCTTGGGTGGTTTATGGGCAATTATACACTGCCCAGAAGAAGGTCTGATTACAATTCTGCTCGAAAACCACCCAAGACATAAGTGTATATATATATATATATATATATATATATATATATATATATATATATATATATATATATATATATTGTGGATTTCTGGATGGTCATTGTCAAATGGATATATATATATATATATATATATATATATATATATGTCCATGTGTATTGACTACATTTCAGAATTTGACTGCCCTCATTAAAGCCTTTTTGCCTTAAGGCATGTATCAGGCACACGTCGGAATCTTTTGCACAGAAAAGATTACATATACCGTTTGTGAGGAGTCTTTTCGACAAGAAAGCGAAATTAAAATGCCTTCTTAATTCCCTAACTTAACGAACTGTGTTTCATGGTCGTATCCCTTAAAAATACCATCTCAATTATACATCTGCGGATTACCTTTTTTCATATGTCGAATGTCTACCCCATACCCTCATAACAACCTTCAAGCACCTTTATACCTCTTTTTTTAGATAACAGAACACAAAATCTGTTTTTCTCACAATACACAGTAAAGCTAGATCATCACGAAATTAATTAGCTCAATTTCACGTGGGATGACGAATAATGGGCGGTCATAACTTGCTATGCGAAGGTAAGTATCGATTGTGCAACCCTTGCAGTTCCACGAAGGGGGGGGGGTGCTCTACAGGCACATGGGCTATACGAAATCGACACTATGGTCCCCAGCACAATCTCATGGCCCTATGAGATACTGTTTAGGAAAATGAATGACGCCTTCAAACCTTTAGAAGAACAACCCAGTAAAACACAATTTGTAAGCACTCAAGTTTGATTCATTTTGAATTGGCGAGTGTGTATTATTTCTATTTAACTGATTGTTTCAAACATAATTTGAATGAGGGAGAGAGAAAGGTCCCTAACCCCATCCACTGTGTTGGTTGACATGGCTTGCACAAAATATCAAATTTCAACATATTGTTGACTGCAGCATGGTAATGCTGTACATATGTATACCATCGATATGCCTCAGGAGATTACTCCAGTCTATCTAAGGAGGTAACATGATGCAAAAAGGTATATGTAGAATGATGTAGGATGCGTAATATGCTTTTACAAAGCTATGGGAGAAATTAAATTACACCATCAACAACAGTGTATGTTGGGCATACAATGCCAACGGTCAATTTAAGCTTTGCTAAAAAAAAATACTGTTTCTGAACAATTTGACACTTTACATTTTAAAAGTACGGACTACAACGTACCGTACAGTGCCCCCCCCCCCCCCCCCCCCGCACACACACACAAACCCTGTGCAAAATATCGTGACAGTTATTTGATTCTTTAAAATAGGTTCTTTGCCATTATGAATTTACGTTGTACACACTACAGAATGCACTGAGGGCAATTTTTGTAATATTTTTCTGGCCTGTGGTATGTCTGTATAAAGCTAAAGTAGCATCATACACAACCATGTTACAACTTAAACCATAAATCGCCACCCATTCCAGAATAATTGGTTCAAACTGCTCTGCACTTTCAAATGGTTCACCAACATGTTGACGCTTTAAACTATCAGTAAAAGCAACCCAAAGCGTAATCACATCGCACACAAAAATTAAAAACATATTTTTGAATAAAATGTTTATTTAAGTTGGTTATGTAATGCTATAGTTCACCTTTTATTACGTACATCGAGCAACAATCAGTACGTGTTTGGTGGACGTACATGAAGGTGTCTTAAATACTATCTCGATATAGAAATAAAAAAACTGACATCGTTTTTCCACCATTACGTGAGAAACTTTCCCTAAATTTGCAGCAAATGATTTTCACTATTGACAGTGGCCGGTAGATTTTATAGCCGTCGCTTAGTCCTTTAGCTCTAATGTTGCGCTATTATGACGAAATATTAGGGAAAGTATATCAGCTAAACATGTAGTTGGTTAACAGTTTTAACTCGGCGCAATTTAGACGCGAAGAACACCAGAGGGTTGACAATGCTGACTCAGTCTAAGTACGGGTTAATAGATCTATATATAATTATATGCTTCAATTTGAAAGTCTGTAGTCCTACGTTAACGATAACATTATTGAAGATAAATCGTATAATGACACAGTGCAGTAAACCGAGAGCAATCAACCATGTCGGAAAACCACACTGTGTGATCAATATTAGATCAAGACAGATGACGTTTGCGTATCGTTCGTCCAAAGTAGGGTGCCCACAGGACAATAAATGTCTGTAGACATGCAAGCGTAATTTGTGAGTAGTCGCCTTGCACTGGGTACAATGACTTGTAGGCCTGAAGTCACATCGCGCACGCGTACTATTACAATGCGCGCGTGTTTCCAATGAATGTCTGTGAGTGATACTGTCCAAATTCGGATGGTAAACTATTGGTGATATAGATATAATAAAATAATTGCGGCCAAAGTTACCGCAATTGGAAACAATGTAACTGACATGATCAAGGCAAAGAAGTATTCTTCCAATGTGAAGAGTTTGCCATCACAGCAACAGCATTGATATAGCCGTGAACACATTAGCGGACGTCATAGCGTGACGCCAGTTCAAGGCCTGGTCGTCAAACCATACAGGTACCCAGCAATTCAGTCCCAGAGTACATTGATGCGTTTCGTCTTGATAATGCCATGTGTAAGATCATTGCACCTATATGCACATAATGAAATTACAGAGTTGTCCTATCATAATCCAAGAGGTCCTCACTGGCTCTGCTCCCATTAATTTAGAACCTGGTCGCCCTAGATTAGGTCACACGGAAGTGTCATTCATTTAATTCTTCTATCACCCTCACGAAATATGGACATTAGCATTAAGCTTGGCACCTTAAATTGACTCAAGGGCCAGACAAACGGGTTAATTACATTTCAGGCCTTAAATTTGTAACGGAGAACAATTTTGGATGGGTCTGCATGAAACGTCATATGATAACATTAATGACAGAAACGGATAAGATGTTAAGCTGAAATATGACGTCATGACCAAAAGGTCACGTCCAAAATGTTTCGTTCATTTCCGTGCATCTGACTTAAGTTCTCATTCGGACTTTTCGCAACAAGTACATGTTCGATACAGTTGACATACAATACTTCCCGGCATCCTATTGAATAATGAATTTTATGTATTGTAATACATGTTAATATATACAACTGTCCTATGTGTCCTCCTCTCCAGTATTATGGCAGTTTGCGATCTTGTATTATATTGTGATCCCATGTGTTACGTATAACTGTGCATTTTGTCATTTTATGTTGTATCTAATTGTCTTTAACATTTTTTTCTCTTTACGTTACTCTATGTGCGGTTATATTTGTATATTTTGCATTTACACGAGGAGAAGAATTTGTATTAACCTTTGGCTACTTTTCTAATCCTCTTTAAAGAAATAAAGTATATCAAGTAATATATATATATATATATATATATATATATATATATATATATATATATATATATATATATATACAACAGGCAACATGGTCGTTAAAAGGAGCCATGTTCTTAATGAAATTCCTTTCAATTACTAAGGAATACATTTTATCACTTAGCTGTGGTTATGTCTTTACATCTCTTGAAAATCTCTATTACTAATTTTTGTCCTCCTGGTTTAACTCCGGTGGTCGTCCCTGTAATTTTTCACTTGCAGAGTACTCAATCGCTCAGTATGATTTACACACTTCACGATGTTTGGTTTGGATGATATAGTTCCATAATTGTCCATTTAATTGAAGTGGTTGGATTCTGAAATTTGTGGTTATTACATGTGAATTTGTAGTATGTCCGACTAACTGTTCTTGTTATATTCAAATTTGCTGTATTATCGAACACAAGTGCTTATTTCATGCTACATTGACCCCCTACGTTGTCATCAAGGCAGAAACTACATTGCCATAATACAATTCTCTGCATACACATTCACGGTGCCTGTAGAAGTCATGTACTCATTGGCTAAACGCCAGATCTATTGAGCACTTGAGACTCAATTTTGTGTTCGTTCCATGGTTAGTGTATACACTTGTATCACGTTCTAAAAGTATTTTCACTTTTTATAACAAAATACCAAGAATACTGATCAAAGGACAACTATTCTCACGTTCAACTGAAAGCAAACTTTTGTGAATTGCCACCTTAGTGTTTGCTTTTAATATTGGTGTAACCTTTGGTTGATGTTTTGTCTTTATCGTTAACAACTGATTCACTGTACGCCAACATTTAGACGAACTGTAGATTCCTGGAACATAACAAGTCATTGGTGGGATAAGTGGCGTTCATTCTGCCCGCAAGTAGTATATGGTATGGCCTATCTTTGTATAAGTAGTGTATGCCCAAGGCAAAATTAATTGTTTTCATGTTGATACGAAAAGAAGGGACTCTTTTTGATCAGATCTAGATGAGAAAAATGTTGAATCGCTCTCCCCCACATGTTTGTTGATGTTTTATGTATCAGATTTCGATGGACGTGAATAACTTATCTGGCATTAAACAACGTGATTTAGCCTGCTGGCAAAAATAAACTTCAATGTCATACGTCCTCTACAAAAGTCCGTGTTTCATAAAAGCAGAGGATTGTAATTACAGATGTAATATATTTACGATATCTTCCAGCTCTTTTTCAGACATGATTGCATTTTTGGTTCAATCTTTTTTTGCTCTTTGTGTCATTGTATATGTCTTCAATGTGTCACAAGAGAAGTCTTACAATACAACATGAAACGTATATATTTCGATAATAGCCAACATTGTATTCCCCGTCTGAATCAATATAAAACGTTAAGGATGCTGCATAGAGACGATAAGTGTGCTTGACATTCGGTACACCATTTCAGTATTGTGCCATTTTGTGCTTCCATAATCTTATTCGCATGATGTAGAACTGGGCTGATACCTCACCAAATGCGCACAAAGACAAAAACCTACTTTGACTTCATCTTCAGAAATTCGCTTAAAGTTGAGTGTCACATTTTGCGCCAGACTATTATATAAATTGAATGGAGTCATTTGGTACAAATTTCAAACAATTACTATATTTTGCAGTTTCAAATATCAGGGATCTCTTCTAAATTAGCTACGACAGGAAATACCACTTGACACAACACAGAAATGAAGCGAATGAAACTTCACAATCAAAGTATTGTTACATCCATAGTGCGCACGTCAGCTTTTATACAAGTAAAGGGATCCATATAAATAAAAAAGCACTCGGATATTCGGTGTTTTTGTGCAGTATTTGTGCTAAACAATTACTATGATGCCATGTGACGATAGGTACCACGGATCCATTTTTTTTATATTTCTCGTTCACGACAGCTCGTTGTTTCAGCATTTTAATCGGATAGTGTACATTTGGTTTACATTATGTTTGGTAAGCCGAGACTACTAAAGTTGAAATGTAAGTTCGTCGAGCGTCCTCATCTAATTTGCCACGTCCAGCTTGAATTCTTGAAAACAATAACGGGTGACCTATTCACTGTTAGCAGATTACTTGTGAAATGTTTGTTCTTTCCTGATTCAATTAATCGGCATGCTTTTTCCATAAAGTTATGTTTAATATGCTCAGTAATTATCAGGTCAGATATTTTGAAATATGTGGTCATTAGTTTTCATACAAAAAAATGCTCTTGGATAAACATCATTTTCAGGTGCTCAGTTTCCTTATTTATAGTGATCAATTAGACATGTTGAACACTATACAGATGTGTGCGTCTAAGCCGAGACAGGGCAGCCCCACAGGCCCCTACCTTTGGCTGTCTTTTCACACTGCCTCTACGCAGATAAAGTCTGCATTATATCATGTGAATATTGTTACTTACTTAATAGCTCATCAGTATCTTCACCTTTGGTAAGCTTTGCTCGTTCCTTCATATATATATATATATATATATATATATATATATATATATATATATATATATATATATATATATATATATATATACATATATATATATATGGGGGGCTAAGGGTGGGCGTTCTGGAACACTTAACACCTAAGGAGGGATATATTACAACACAGCTATTCAGTGTCTGCTTAAAAGATGCAGGCTTCCGACTGAAGATTCCCCCCCCCCAAAAAAAATCACTCTTTGTCCGCTGCAGCCAATCAAAACGTTTGCCATATATTTCCCTGGCAACCAGTGTTCAATAGTTCTATTCGGGATGCATAGGTCACTCTAGGACCATTTTAGTATCTTCGCCTATAGACACCCCCTTCGAGCTTTATTTTATTTTATTTATTTGATTCATTTTATTTAATTAATTAATTTATTTATATATTTATTTATTTATCTTTTGGATCAGTGGAGCGTCCTATTTATTTGAAGTTTAATTTTCCTCTTTGGGACTGTACATGAGTATTTCAAGCCACGCCGGTCACCTAAAACCAACCAAGGGGATATGACAGATAATCTCGTAATCAGACCATAATTTATGCACGTGAAAGTGTCCGTACACGTGTCCATTGACCAACGTACTTACAAACAAACGACTAATGTGTGCTAGTTTTTTTTTTCTATGCCAAAGATGGCCATATATTTGCATGCGTGTTTTGAAATAACTTGTGAATACTGCCACGATTTGAAATGCCTCTCCTCAATTTGTGGTAAAAAGTCTGCAGAAATGAGCAGTACTTTTGCAAATAGTAATAAGTTGTAATGTAATTGCATTATGCAATTAGCAATAATGTCTGACCCCAAATTGGCATAGATCTGGTGTTTTAATTTTCTGATAACAATGAGTTGAAAAACGTGATAAAAACGTTTCAATTATATGGAAGTATTATTTAATATCTTGCATTATATTTTTCAGGAAGAAATTTGTCTGGGAATCTAGATCGTATACTCACTTTACATGTACAACTACACATAGGGGCGTTCTATGGTAAATTTAAATTTTAATTTCATGCTGAAAACAACTACCTTGAAGCACTGTGCAGCAAGCGAAGGTTACTTTTGTGAACTTGTTATCTCATATTAGTAAATGTAAACACTGGTTGATTAAAAAAATCTCTGCCATGTTGACAACAAAGGAAACTACTTTCTCTTCAAGATAAAATCAAAGTATCAGCAGGAACACCCGGGGCTAAACACTTATGGATTCATCTAAGATTATACCACACCTGATAGACCATCAAATCACGGGTTGGAGCCCAGTCAATGTTTCAAGCATATACAATTCCTCACATTGATATTAAATCTTATGATCTTACTTAAAGATGGTCTGGGTACATTGTAAAATTTTCCTTCTACCAGACAGGCCTAAAGGAAGTATGCTAATTGTGATGCTATCCGATTTGTTTAAGAGCATGGTTATTTGTTATTCTATTTCTTGTGTCCCATCCGAGCCCAAATTTTGCTTCTGACCCTGATTAAAAACAAACAAACAAAAACAAAAACGAAAACAAAAAAAAATCAGGTATAACAGGATTAACAAAGAAGCCGTGTCCCCAGATTTTGTTATTTTACTATTTTTAACCCATTATGAATTTTGAAGAAAAAAAGAGAGACTGCTCAACAAAACCCTTTTTTCCTTTGGAACTCTTTTATGTCTGACTATTCAACACTTTACATTTATTGTCTGACGACTTGCGGCAATATTACAAAAAATACCACATAGCAATGAGAAAACATTTTGTGTCACTTGTAAGCTAGTTTGTTGTCAAAAGGTCGTATTTATGTATTCTCAAATATACAGCAACCTTCTCAAATGACAATCAAGTCTGCCTTTTGCAACTGCATTCTGCCTACACCCGTAACTTTAAATCATTCCATGTATTGAGGAACGAAATGAAGGGTTGGTTACTTAGATACAATTTTGTGCTTTTTACCTAAAATATTTCACCCGTCCTTTACTTATGATGGGAATATTGACCCTATTGTCCACATGTGTAGTAGTAGTTGTGGTTGTAGTAGTAGTAGTAGTAGTAGTAGTAGTGGTAGTAGTAGTAGTAGTAGTAGTAGCAGTAGTAGTATTTCATGTGTTGTGTGGTAATTCCTTAATATCGAACGAGTTTGTCTCTTCTCAGGTGAAGCGTTAACTTATTACCTTTTATTTGTTATTACTCTGTGGATATGCATCAGTAACCAATGCATTGAATGCAGAAGACGCCCCTTCGACACCCCGTGGAATGCGTGGGAACGAAATGCACGCTTATAAACCATGTAAACTCTGTACCGGTATGAACGAATGAGCACGCGTGTGAGCGAAATTGACTCCCGATGATCTCATTATTTTGGCTATTCACTGAATATCCTCGCTGCGTCGGACATACTTTGGCATCTTGGTTGCCCGCCAGTTGTGGGCACCAGTCAAAGTAAATGCACTGTATTTAACTCCGGCATATCTTCAACTGACAATTATATGATAGTGTTGTACTGCAGAAGTCGCAAATGTAACCAACACCGCTCTTTCGTCCACAGAAGTGTGTACCCAAAATGACTGAAAGGATGACCCATACGTAATTTGAGCTGTGAGGATTAATGACAACGCGTCATCTCTCTCTCTCTCTCTCTCTCTCTCTCTCTCTCTCTCTCTCTCTCTCTCTCTCTCTCTCTCTCTCTCTCTCTCTCTCTCTCTCTCAATATATACCCTGTACCAATCTCATTTTCGGTACCGTCTTTAAAAGCGGGTTTTTAAACTACAACCCAAAATTACAGTTGCTGTTTTCTGTGGTCTAATGGTGTTCATATTGTTTCCAAATGTTGTTTAATTTTATAATCATGAAAATACATTATCCCGTCAGATATAATTCACATCAGGAATATATTGATTTTGCATTCAAACACTTTTACCCGGGTGGTTGTTTACTTTATATTTATATATTATATTTTTCATGCACAAATAATGCGGTAAAGTAGACGATCGTTATGTTAAATAAATAAAAATGTACCACTGAGAGAAAGGTATTTACATTACAAGTATACGGCAATTATTATGATAGGGTTAAGATATTCTGAGATACATGAAATCTCTTTGTATGAAAAGCAAGGAATATATCGAGTGCCATCAACAGTCAATATCAACACCTTATGCGATTAACAGTTGGTATTACATTCCGAGGACTACTGTATCAGGATAAAGCTCCTGAATTGCTACATTCTGATATAATATTTGATAACTGTTACAGCGGTTTATATTTGAACTGTTGTACCCATGATGAGACTTTGTTTCAAATCGATTTTTTCTTAATGAAACTGTACTGAGCCGTTTCACCTCCCAAAAGTCAGCGTAGATATTAGAATGTCGCTGCAGGTTTGAACGTGTTTTCTTATGTTTTGTGTATGGATATCACATGTCCGTCGATGTTGTGTTCATTTTCTCTCTTTTTTTTAATTTTGTACTTCTTTGAGTTAGTTACATAGCAATATTATATGGCGACTTAATTCCTGGAAAAGTGTAAGACCATTCATTCAACACACAATACGCTTATAGGCGATTCTTGCGGTAATCATGTAAAATTTGACATCTTTAGCTTGCACAATTGAATTACGGGCACCCAAATAACCCAGACACATTATTTTTGTAACAACGACAAAAAAATTGGTTAAAGCTCACTCTTATCCACAGTTTTCCCGGAGGAAAAAAAACAAAAAACAAAAAACAAAACAAAAAACAAAAAACAAAAACAAAAACAAAACTAAAAACAAAAACAAAAAAAACAAAACAAACAAAACAAACAAAACAAACAAAACAAAACAAAAACAAAAACAAAAACAAAAACAAAAAACAAACTTTCCACCAAGGTTTTGCGGCAGTACGACCGACAGATAACGGCTTTGTAGGACAATCACAACTTTACATACTATGACTGACTACGAGTAGCTATGGCCAGACCGGTCATGGATATATCAATACTGTTTGCAATCTATATGTATCTGAAACACTTAATGGGGTTACACATAATAATATGCAAGATGCCATATTTGTGGCGAAGGTGCAGATATGCTGGCGACTTTTTCTCGCCAAAACAAAACGTCAATTCCACAGATAGTGTGTTCTGAACTAGTATTTGCAATTTTGTCTAATAATTTAAGTTCTGAACACCTCCCAATTACATGTTCACCCGCTTATGTCAAAATGTAATAAATAAGAATCACAATATGCCAGTAGCTAGACTATGGTTAACTCTGTCAACAAATAACCAACACGGCCGCTTTTTGTGTCCCCTGAACTTGTCAACAGACAGAGCAATAAATTTGATGTCAACCTCATTCAGAAAGTACAATGGGTGTATCAACTGAGCAATACAGGGATGGGATGGGATCCTTTAGTATGCCACGTGACCAGGATCACTTCAAGGTGGACACCATTGTAGTATCCAGAGGCACGGTCGATGTCACATTGAAAGGGAGCGTATTACCTGTACCGCAGCCTTGCCTATTGGGGTTATGTGGAGTCATTGAACTCAACCCTGGGTTCAGTGCTGGACAGAACAAGCCATCTGCGCCACCTTATTCGGTTAAAAGTTGAAGAAAGAGAGACGAGCAAGCAAGCTCACCTCAAATATGCTAAACTAATTCTGCAATATCGTACATTGGCTTAAGATGAGCAGAAAAAAAAACATATAAACCGTGTAAATCAGAGGGACTATTAATGTGGCCAGGGCCAGAAAAGGTTTAAAAAATCAATAAAGAATCTGAAAGTCATTGCTTGCAAAGCTCAAGCTGTTGGAATAACCAAACACAACAAGTAAACTCTAACTCTGCAGGAATGTGATATAATAGCTGTCACAGGAACTTGGATCTATGATGCCATAGAGTGGAGTTCTAGGTTATTTGGGTTTCAAGTGTTCTATATACCGCAAGGATGTAAACAACCATGGAGGAGTATATGTGTTGTAAAAGAGATTTTCTGCAAAGAAAGTTGTTTTTGTGGCTAAATTTGTTTCCCCACAGGGGTCAACTATGCGTGGACAGAACACGGAGAACGAAACAAAGAGATTGTTTAATTGAAGTGCCATCTATGCATATGGATTGACATGTTCTGGTGGTTGGACTATTCTCAATGCTAGGGCAGTCAACGTGAAAGATTACATAGAGGACCATGAAAAGGAATGCACGGAAAACACGAACTGGTATGAAAAGGACACTTTTGCAACAACCATGGAATATTACAAAGATACCGAGTAAAACAGTATTATAGATGTGGCCGATTTGAGTAGACTTGCGTGGTAGCCTTAAGACTCAAATGCTAAATGTGAGAACTGAAGGTGATAAAAGTGGTCAATATACCAGTTTTGCAAACAAAAATCACTGTTTAGAGGACGAGATGTTAACAGATACAAGCCTAGTTGACAGAATCAAGCATTTCAAAGCATTAGTTACAGTCTCATTAAATCTCATTCCAGTATTAAGTATGATGGAATGTTATGATTGCACTTGCACCTCAGAAGTAGAAAATAAAAATTTGAACACATACTGAATGTTAGCGGAATAATGTTGAAAAATTTACTGAATGATAAAGTATCAGCTGCAAAATCTGAGGAATTTTAGAAAATTTGTTTATGAAGATGTACACCAGATAGTGATTTCTTTCAGGAAATAAGTACCACAGAGTAGCATGCAAAATGAGAAAAGGAAGCAATAGAAATTTCACTCCTGACAGCACAATCAAGTTCAGAATAAGTAAGAATGCCGTAAATCTTAAACACTTTTACAAGGCTGAAAAAGTTAAAGAAGTGAATCTACGTTAAGAGTCATAAAGACTGGAAAAAACAATAACAATAAAAGCTATTGGATGTAAACGATGGCGGAAATAAGTGTTGAAGAGTTATGAAAGGGAAGTATTGCACGAGTGCCAGTACTATCTTTTCAGATCGGTGGTTTGACTATTTTAAGCACCTGTATGATCGACAGGTAGTAGGGAGTACAATAAAGGTTGAAATACAAAGAAACAAATATTAATATGAACATTATGGGTTTTGTTAGAATTGAGTTAGATGTGATCCAGAAGAGAATATATACACAGCAAAAAGGTAATGACGAACAACAAAGCACCAGGCACTCATGGGATACAATTCTGAAACTGCTCACAACAGAAGGTTGCCCCCACTCCCCATATGTAACTTCTGTAAAATGGTAGCTTAAATCTAGCGGTATACCCCAGGGAGTGGGGTGAAGTCATAACATGTGTCATACCTGAGGAATAGTTTTATGATGCCATGGATAATTAGAGAGAGATATCGGTACTTGTTGTTTGTAAGAAAATTCTGACAAAACAATTTTTATATGGAGAATCTGGCATTGTCAAGTCGTGGTCGGGCACGAGTTGTTATTTTGTTGTTTTTGCAAAGCTTGCCAAGCGAAAACCCCAAAATCCAACAATCAGTGCCCCAAACGTTATCCACCATTTTGTTTCGCACATACCTCAAATTGACAGGAATTGCAAAAGAAAAAAAATGCTAGTTGACTCTCGTTTTTTACGCTCCAAAATCGCCATTTTGTTTTGAACATTTCTAACGTGCACTGTGGGCCACTTAAGGCACAAATACAGAACTGTAAATCTGCGTTTAGTTCCATGGTTCTATGGTGAATTTGAACGTAAAACATGACAAAAGACTAACATTGCATCAGGATTTCATAAAAAAAAATGTTTATTAATGGAAGGATAATGGGAAGTTTTCACCTCAAGGTTGGGCTTGACCGGAACCCGATCCCATCCATTCAGCTGACCTCATGAATATGGAAAAGCAGTAGTCTTCACCACTTTGTAAAAAAGACCAATTAGAAATGTCTTGCAACAATGGGCAAAGCTAGCCAGAAAGTCGCTGTGGATAGAAACGGTAATTGCACAGAAACAACCCCTAGGTATGTGAGAAAATGGTATCTTTACCTGAACTCAACAAATGGGTAAATTCCTTGAACATCAATATGGATTTAGGAATACCAAATCATCTGATGACCATATATTTACTTTGGATGTACTGAATGAAAGATATCTGTCAAAACGGTGAAAAATACTGTATTTGTCATATTAAGATTTTTTTCTACGGTATTCAATAGAGTCGAGCATGATCCTTGGTGGTAGGCTAGCAGACTATGGTACACATTGGACAATATTGACAGCAACGAAATCCATGTATTCACAGCTCAAGTCTGGTGTGTGTACACAATCATGATTGACCAATTTCATTGTTTGCACCGTTGGTAGCAGTTAACACTGTTAAGATCAGCCTGTTGCTGTTCAATGTTTAAAACAATGATTTCGTTAGGGAGCTAGATTCCAAAGATTGTAAAGGTACATATTCGTCACTAGAATGTCATTAGTTGGCCATACTTTATGGAGATGATATTATTTTGACTGCAGATACAGTTGGGTGAATGCAAAGACATGAAAATGTTCCAGGTGAATTTTCTAATAAGTGATTGATGACTGTTAGCACAACGAAAGTCATGGTACATGCAGAATTGCAGGACCTTTAAGAAAAATTTTCACTTCTGTCCTAATTGACAAAACTTACAAACTGTCTCATGAGTACCTTGGTTTCAGCATACCCACCTGTCTAAATAGGACTGCCGCCACACTTAATCGGGCAGCTAAAGTGCAAAAAGGTATACCATTGCTGAAGGGCTATGCCAAATGTGGCAGAAATGTCTAGTAATGTGGCCTTTTGTGCCAAATTGCGTTCTTAGTCCCCAATTTTTCAAAGCATAAATGCAAAAGCTTATGAAAAAAAATGATGCTTGAGGTGTTGCTATCAAACGACAGGGATGACTGATTGATAACACAAAATAATAGGTATTTGAAACATTGTGTCATCATATACTTTACAACTATAAATATCTGTACTGACTTCCATGAGTTCGTGTCTTGAATGGCATACATATTTAGAGGCTGCAAAGGGACATGCTCCCAGATACGTAGGTCAGAAATTGGAAGAGCATTTTAGAAACAATATGGTAGGAACCTGCAAAAATGGGAATCCAACTATATATACTTGGAGAGAACCATGATTTAGGTACTATGACAAAATACTTTAACATAGAATTGGCAGCTGCATTGTCACGAGATAATATTGGGGCCCCAACATGTAAAACATCTGTGTAGTCATCACTGCACAAGTTACATAATTGTGATCATATGGTACCTAATTATTTAAATCGACTATTAAGTTGCATTATTAAATCAAAGTGAGATGAATGCATGTCCATTGAATGGCACCACGAAGCAATTGCCCATAGTAGCATATACTCTTGTTGACCTCTATCTTTTGTGACACCCATTCTATTGGCAATATTCGTGCATATCAATCTTAAGTACGAATGTCGCAAATTGATTAACATACTTACTAGTTTATCATTCAGGTATGATTATCGAGGGTTTCAGTGTTTGTATAATGCTTTCCTGACCAATTAACATCTCTACAATCTAAAGGGTGATTTTGACAAATTTGTGGCTGACAATGCTGAAATCAATGTTAAAACCCAAACTGGCCAAGGTATAGGGCATGTTCTTAAGGGCATTGCATGTTTTATTCCACTAGGTCAAGAGGCCATGGAGCCTGTCATCCACTGATCCACTGGGAGTGAAAGAATTCTTCCAGTTGGTCAGTTTGCTAAGGTGCCAATTAAATTGTACAGTAAGTCGAATGGTGCCACTCACCACTTCAAGTCCATACCAACTGGTCCCCTTGGAGCTCAAAACCATACCCACCCCTTGTAAAATTGGTAAATGTTTCAATGCTGTCTGATATGTGATTTTCCCTATTGGTATCCTTGTACCACTATGGCCATCATGGAGTAGCTTTATGTAATGCGCTGTAAGCGATGACTATCACCAGAAAAAAATTACATTGATATTCTAACTTTTTTCAATCAAGATCCATCTAATCCTTAAACCATCTATTGGCCTTATGCCTTGCATAAAAGCTATCTGAAAAGTTGAGACAAAGATTTTTCCCTGTCACATATGATCAACCTTTCTACATTAAAGCAACTGAGATAGTTCAATCATCCAAACCAGGCCTAAAGAATATTGTCATCAGATTTGGATGTTTTCACATGCTAACGTCATACATGGATTCGTTGGTTTTCTTCTCAAATGGTGTCATATAACTGGCAAAACTGTGAATGATGACTGCTTTTTCTCTTGATGTCAAAATAGCTGATACTACGTCTGGCAAAACCAATGGTGACATAAAGTTTTAACACAATCATAGCATTACAGTACCATCGGTAACATTAGCCAGACTATATTGCATGATGTAAATGTAAATGTGAATAAATCATTGTTACCGACAGCTACATGTATGATAAAGTAAAGTTCTGATATTAAGGCATACATTCGTCATGAACTTCACCAACGGACACCTTCTTTTTTATGTAGGTACAATGAGGATGACCACGATGAGTATTTTAGTAGCCACCATTCAAGTAACGTAGATGTACATAGTCAACTTCCTCAGCTCAGTTTGTACTTGGCGGAGACCACCTATTTCATACTTAAATATTGCCTGTTGATGCAATATATGGTGACCTTCGTTACAAGCATGGTTCATTGCGGTGACCCTTTATGGGTCACATACTGTGGTTGTATTCGACTGTACCACGTTACCTCGTCACAAAAGCAGCCCTGCAACAGTGATGAGCTTAACGGAAAACATCACCTTTTTCATATTTGATCTTGAAATGAAAGCCAGCATAACCAGGAATGCTTCCCAAGCCAATACCGAGAACAAGGCGCAGCTGATAGGCAAACTGATGGCAAACAGTTCAGAAACAATTACCCATATTCCTTAATTTCATTGACAGCACAGTTAGATACAGCACAATGCACAGATTTAATGACTACCAAAACACCAGCATATAGTTTCCAATACCAATGTGAAGAAATAAGTTTCACCCCTGACATGGCAGTCATCCATGAAAGACAATTGGCGGTTTTAAAAGTGCGAGAGCTCGAGAGTAAGGGTGAAGCAAAGCCTTGCAGATGCTGACTGGATGATTGTGTCAATAGCCACGAACACTGCTGACACATAAGAGGTACCTGTGATTGTAGTAGGCACTGATATGTATATATATATATATATATATATATATATATATATATATATATATATATATATATATATAGATATAAATATATATATAATGATGCTGGTTGCGTGCGCCAGCTCACATATGGATCTGCACATGCTTTTTGGCGGTAATCCTTCGTAAAGTACAACATTGTTGCAATCCAGATCACTTAATGTTTGTACATGCTATCACAGGTTGTGATACTGTTTCTTCTTACAATACGGGGATGAAAAAGTCTCTCACTTTGTTAAGCCGCAGTGACAAGTGTAATTTCTTAAAAAAATATGCCAGGCAAACTACACAAGATGAAATTGCACATGATGGCAACAAGGTTCTTTGGAACATTTACAGAATGGCTCAATCAAAATTCCTTGATAAGCATTATTACATAATACATAACCAATTGTTCCGGAAATCTTCCGTATCTTTTAGTTCCTATTTGGAGTCCTTACAGGGAGGGCTCACTTGTTTAAAATGAAGCAGACAGATATGTTGCTCCAACAAAGATTTTGAAAAAAAAATGTATATTGCTGGGTGCAAAAGTAGATGTGGCTGATCAGGTGGCTGCTTTACTTATTTGGAGGGTAACCTGCTGTGCATTGTTTGTGGTCGTCAAAACTGGAAATTGACTTTGGTAATGAATGAAATACGTAATGTTATGAATTGAGAGTGTCATACAGGTATTGATACTTAAACAAAGTGAAAATGAAGTCATGTCGAAACCTTTAGATTGCAATCCTAGTTAAACAGAGACCTTCGAACCAAACGAAAATGGTAGAGTAGTAGTCTGACGTTACAAAATAAGTCCATTTTTATTTCTGTACTCTACAAATTTATTCATGTATATTACATACCCTAATGTTGATATTGGCTACCTTAAGAATATAAAATTTAGAAAGGAACACTTAATAAACACACAAAAGTGACAAGAATATCAGTATCGATCTTGTTCAGAACTCCTGAGCTTTCTGTTGATCCTTTTAGCGAAGAACCCAATTGTGCCCTTTCCGGGGCATAATACGGGGAGGAAAAAGTGCAAAGTGTTGCTCAAAAATAGTAATGTACAGGCCAAACGGATTATGAGAATGGCTAATATACACTAAATATATAGAGTCAAACAATTGCAAGTACTAAAATAGATCCATTTCTTTGGTGAAAGTATTATTGGTACAGACATTGTCCCTCTCTGGTTGGGTATAATGAGGACCAAGTTTAATTCATGTTATATATTTTAGATGACAAGGATTTGTCACTTTGATAGATTCGTTGTGCGTTTTAGGATGGAATTGGATATGTAGGATACATTATTTTTAGGTCTCTTGTTGAGACCTGATTTTTTTAATTTTTTCAATTATTTGCCTTTGCTCTGGCTGTCATCTTCAATTTTAAAAATGCCTCCTGGGGGTGAGTTTCTTCACCTATTCTAAAAAATTTAGCTTGTCGCTTTTTTCAAATTGTCATGTCTAATGCTACTGTACTGAAAGATTGGACCTGCTAAAAACTTACTTCTTAAAATATGCAGATGGGAAATATAAGCAGATACAACTTTTTCCCATTCTTTGAACCAAATGAATATTATTCTGCTTTATGTCAGCCAGCATGTTTGCACTGAAACTTGCATCCAGGTCTTTTAAAGTAATTATACTATCTAAATAAAGCTAGTGAAAGTGACCAATAGTAATAGTTGTCTCATCCTGTATATGTCCAAAGCAAAACTTTTTTTGCTCCTTAATCACTATCTTCAGTAGGCATACTTTGTTTGAATGCCACCAAGCTGGATACCGTGCATAGAAAGCTTGCCAGAATCTGCTACAGGACGGTAAACTAGGGGTTGATGCATGAAGCATTAAAAAAAATAATAACAAGAAAAGTGAAAGATCCTACTTGTTCTAAAGATAGGAAACATAATCATTGTGTTTAAAACCAAGCGTAATCAATTTGACCGTGGAAATTATCAATTAGCCAGAAGCCTATAAAAGGCAGATAACACATTTCTTTACAGATGACAGCCTGCAAGTGAGTAGCAACAGCTACGTATGTACTTGTTTCGAAATGCCAGAAATGTAAATAATTTTGATAGCCATTTTCGAAATCCTACTTTGATTAACGTGTAATGGCATTTCACGTTTTAAGAATAAAAATTAAAGGACATGAACTTTTTAGACGGGGATCATATGCAATGTTTTCAGGGGCATTTCAAAGATTTTTTTGATGTTGCACAGATTAGGACTTTCCTTTAACAAACTTCTGTCAAAGTTTTTATCCTTCTTGGTACATGTACTGATAGGTGCATAGAAGGTTAATCATACATGCTGCATTTCACGCATATACTTATTCTACAAGTTTGATATTTGTGACTGGTGCTGTTTTGTGCAATTTGTGACGATTAAAAGACAAATTTTACAAAATTAAAATCATAAGTAAGGATCTGGAAAACATGTTAGGTTTTTTAGCTTTTCTTTCATTGTGCCACGTGCATGTGACTGATTCATTGATCACCAGGATACATCCTATTCTTTTCTGGTGCTCATGCTTTTCTTGTGCATATGAAAAGAAATGTTACATCGGTCAAATATTCGTTCGGCATGGACACATGGGGAAAGGTGATCCTACTTACCCCAATCTTCCCCACTGGTAGGGCTTATATTTTCTGGTATAGAAACTGTCGGCACATTTGATTATATGAGAGAAGTTCTAACCTTTTCATTTTACTCACAGTATGCAAACTACATAGTAGTCTGGGTACCAAATATTATCAAGAAAAATTCAACAATATGGGTGCTTAATAAAGTTAGTTCCATGGGATTATCTAAAATGTGTACTCCTTGGATGAAACTGCTTGCGTTCGATGACTCTCTGTCGTATATCATCCAATACAATCGGGGATTTCCTTTGCATTTCATCAGTAGTGTATTCTAATTAAATTGCATGGACAGCCTTTCATTTCCTGCCTTCAAACCCAATTGTAGCAAACTCACGCTTGTTAATTACTATCCCGCGAATGGTGTCCAATATTAAAACATTGGTCGATAACAATGTGCTGTAGATGCATAGAACGCTACAAGCCTAAACCCCATCTATATCGGCATTATTTGTATTGCTTCCAAGAGCATTAATGACAACATATCGCACAAAAAATGAGGAGAGAACCATTTGATATCCACTAAAACCCTATGTCAGTGTTCTTTTCACAATCAGTAATTAATGCATTCGTATAAATACACCTAGGGTTCCGTTAATATGATTTTGCCAGCATGTCTGATTAAAACTGACAAATGAGTTGCATGGTAGGGTACAGTCCTAGTTTATTTTAGTGCTTCAGGACAAAGCTTTACTGCAAATTTTCAGACAGTGTTAGTATAATGTGATAAACTTGATAACTGCTTAGAGCAATGTTCGTTATAGTCACACACCACAGAGAAGCTGATTTTCCTTGTCAAAAACCAGGTATGCCCATGGAAAAATATGAAACATGAATGTATTGGGGTTTATAATTCACTGCAACTAGACAAATTATTTCGTCATGAATGTGGCGATTGTAACTATATGAACATGACAAAATTCAATGTTGTGAAATGGTGTACTTTTTTACCTTAACACTATTGTGAATATAGTAATTTGCCAATTTAATTGCAAGTGTGAGATATTTGGTGAACATAATTACCAGTTCCTTCACTTAGCTGTTGGTCACACCATATACTTCGAAAAGGAACGTGATTCATAATACACAATTACCCACAAGTAAGATCACAAGCAACATTGTGCTAATATTTGCCACTTTCTTCCATCGTAGATGGTGTTGCTATTGTGAACTGGGATTTGTAACTTGCTCATGTAAAGATACCATGGATAATAAATCCCTGCAAAAAAAGTTAGATGGCTTTTTCAAAGGTTTAATGGTGACTTCAAGGATAAATATTCGCACTTGGACAACCCAAAAGAACCATTTTATCACAAAAGATATTACGATCCAAACAATTGAGACGAGACTTGTGAGATTATCGCCAGTGCAAAGATGGGTGTGATTTTCCGAAAAGTTATTTCTGGGCTTCTGCACGGTATAGATACGGCATATTATGTGTGTATCAGCTTGGTTGATTCATTGTAGAAGTACCAAGCTCTGCTTTGGGTATTAAGGCGGTTCTATTGTATGTATTAGCACAATGAAGTGATTATTAACCGTGAAATACATATATTTCCGGTTGTAAGTGGAACTGGTGTTAAGATGATTTTCTAACCAATCCGAAATCATGAACTTTAACTTTATTCATCATCTTATACAGTATGTACCTACTTTTTTAGATAATTACATTTGTTTTTTTACAAGATGTGCTACTGCTACTTTTATCAAACCCTTTATGATCAAACGTATTATTGTTTTACACATGTTTGTAATTAAACTTTTTCTTTTAAATCGAGATGTTTGTCAGTTTGTAACCTGTAGGAGTCAGTCCACCCATGCCGTACGTCAAAAGCACAAGCAAACCATGTTAGTTGCGTGGGTTTAGCTTCACCATCGGTCTTCCACATCTTGTGTCTCACTCCTTCTAGGGACTAAGCGCTATTTGAAAAGTCAACGAGTAACTTATCAAGTAGATGGGCCATACGCCGAGATGAAAAAGAAACCATCCGATCTGAAATGAAACTGGAAGCGGTGGTGCTTTTGCTGTGGTATTATGGTGCTTGCCTTGCATTGTGTGCGGACAGCTGGCTGCCGAGTGGGTGGTATCACCAGCTGAGAGGTGCATACATAGAAATGCCTATCGATCTCTGCTGGCACACAGGGAGGCCATGTAATGAACTGCACATTTGTTTTGGACTGTATCCATCAAACCCCTTTTCTAGTCGCGCTCAATATATTGATTTGTATGGCATTTCAATTACACTGTAAATGTCTGTTAAACCACCAGGACTCTGCCAAACTATAGCTGCAGGGACAAGTCAAATGACATCATACAGTTCCGCCTGGTAAAGCTATCGGTCAAGATTTTGTTTCAAGTTTGATTTTAGAGAGAACAATATTGTAACTGTAGACTGCATGTTGGGTGTCACGGTTGATGGACTCCACCAGCAGAGTAGTTATGTTTCTTGTCTAATATGCCCAACATAATTCAACATAGATGTCCTTAAATGTCCGGAATTAACTGCAAACCCGTTACATATATTTCATAAGCCTGTTGAATCGCTATGGTTTAAATTACTTCCCTGTAACTTTTTGGCCTCACAAAGCCTCTTATTTAGGCACACACAACTTTACACTGTGTGTGGCTGAATGTTTCACGTGACGTTCTGTGCCACAGCCATTAAGTCCCCAAATAGTAATTTACATTTAATTACTTTATACTCGCACCTTTATTTCATCGTTTGCCATCTCATTATTGTGAGTTACATGTTGGTATATTTCACCGCGCCTGAATGGTCGTAAAGAAGAAATTACTTCCCTCATTTAGCAAGGGATAGTCTACCGGGACAGATAAAGCCAATCAGAAGAGAATGATATCAGCCTTTTTCAATTGCGCTGTTATGCCAAAATGCTGTGTGTTCCGCCATTGATTGCGCAAAAATAAATGGTCGTCCGGTGTCTACGAAGAGTTAGCAAGCCATGACGGTAGGCACCTTGAGGAAGACGAGAGGCCAGAAGGCAACTAAATGAAGTTATATCATTCCCACGTAATCTTCCTATAATGTGAATGGTGTCCGAAAGACTGGTCCCATAGCATTGGAGCCTGCCCCCATAATATTGCTTTGTAATGGACTGATCCAGGTTTATGACCATCTTTGCAAGTAACTTGAAACATTGGGAGAAGGACCGGAATAAAAGATGTAATTTCAGCGCAGAAATAATTCATTTATAATGTTTCCGCCTGTGCAACTGTGCAAAATTGCTAAGTCATCAATCGGGGAAAACCTTTAACTGCTTGCTAAACCAATCAACCATTTGCCGGCATTTCTGTGTGAAACGTTTTGCGATCAGAATGAGACTGAGAGAACTGTTGTTTCTTTTTCCCTTTTACTTTTTTTTTTTTCAAATTGCGCTTTTGGTTGCCTGTTTGGTTGTGTTTACCATTACCTCGGTCATTTGTTATTATTCAGTGGCGCGTCCCACCATGCAGGTAAATTTGCATATCAGCGGTGGCAACAGCTTTAAAGGAGGTTTAGATGATTATCATTTACGACAAGCAAACACACACGGAAGGCAGATTTCACGACTTTAAGTATCATGCGTCGATCCTGTAGACAGATTACAAGCTATGAAACCACGGGAGTGTGACGTACTTATCCATTCTTTTGGTTTAAACATAATCCATTCCTTGATACAAAAAAAAAAAAACGGTTGCAAGCATACAGACCCATAATAAAATAAAAAATTCTCTGTATATATATATATATATATATATATATATATATATATATATATATATATACAGATTTTTTTATTTCAACATTCAAAATTTTTATGTCATTTTTATGGCCGGGGCTTCTCTGAACATTACAGGGTAAAATGTAATTTGAATGCGAATGGCATTCCTTCCAAATTGTGTCCTTTGAAATATACCGTGAAGATCCAATTGACCACCCAGTGAAAGCAACCCTTCACTTTACCGTCAACTTTTAACCCATCAGTTTAGTTTGATGTTAGGACAGGTGGATTCAATAAAGCCAAATATGCGTAAAGCAAGTCTAAAGATCAAGTGAGCTGACGAATCTCCGTCGCTGTGGTCCCTGTCCTCTTCAGTCTCTCTCAATCTGACGATGTTCGCTACATGTCTGATGCATACTCCAATTCATATATGTTTTTATCAAATAAGAGGTCTCCATTGGATAACGTGATCTGTAGTCATTTTTATCTCGCAGCAACAATGTAGGTGGTGCCAAAATGTCCGCCTCGGTCATTGATAGTCCCAACACTAAATATTTATTCGATGAAAATTCATGTGCTGGTTTCTGCATTTAATTGTAAATTTCTGACTGGGACGGTAAGCCCGTATTCGAAATGAAAACCATTTACATTTCTCCAGGGAAAATATAATATTTGTTTCCATTTCATGTGTAAGGGTTTGTCACGTACGAATACATTTCAGCATGGAAATGCCAGGGTCATGTAAAAGGTAGATTTCATGTATAATTAAAAAGAGGACCCCTTCATGTCTTTGTGATAGTTGATTTGACACCAGTGATAATCAGAGATTTCCCCTGTAGCTGGATATGGAACAAAAAATATACTCGTCCGTAAACAGCGACACTGAGTGCGTTTTCATAATATTTTTGCTCTTGCTTTCACTCATGAAAGGTAGAGTATACTATATATATATATATATATATATATATATATATATATATATATATATATATATATATATATATATATATATATATGGTTTCATTGTGCACTAATGGTTGTGTTCAAGCATAAAAGTCTACATACAGAAATTCGTGAGTCAGATTACGCATTGCTTCGAAAACTAGTTATGCCAATTCCTCTATTGCAATCGTTGTACACTCTGCTTCAATGTTTCTAACTCAATTTACGCACTATACCCAGCCTATGCTAAAGAGAGGCATCGATATTGGCTTACTCAATGAAAGGATAGCCTGCCCTTGTTTTCATGTGTGTATTGTGGGTAACCTGTTCTTGTTTTTATGTGTGTATTGTATATACAAACATACAAACATACATACATACATACATACATACATACATACATACACGCACGCACGCACGCACGCACGCACGCACGCACGCATGCATGCATGCATGCATGCATCCAAATATACATACATACATACATACATACATACATACATACATTGTGATTACTAATCTAAACCGGAGTTTCTACGTTTAATTTAATGATACATCTAGGATGTTTCCATTCTTTTTTGTCAAGAGGTGGCGTAAAAATGTGTTGGATGTGGTGATACTTAGTATGTTGTGGATTTTATACCGCTTTTATTGTTTACAGCACATTTAGGCTAAATTGATGTCTATGTGTTGACATGTAACACATAGACATCAATTTAACCTAAATGTGCTGTAAACAATAAAAACAATACATTGCACATTGTCCTCTCTTAACCCCCCTCCCCCCTCGTTAAGACTCGATCTTGAAACTCAATAGAATATCATATTATTTGAAGATGATTTTGGTAGAGGTCGCATGTCCTCATTATAATTGGGGATTCTATTTTGTTTCTGCGCAAACGATAAACTTTAAGACAATGTCCAAGGCACTGTTTATATCATTTTGAAAAATCCCATCAAATGATTGTGTCCCTCTGAAATAAGGCATCGTGCCTTACTGTATGTGTTTAGTTTGTTACAAAATATGAATTTTTGCAGTGAAAATAAAGTTTTTCCAAAAGTTTATTTTTCGTATGATAAAGGCCGTCAAGTCATATGTTATGGTCTCAGCATGGAGGATTAAATACTACAAAAATTGCGTTCTTGTGGACATTATAAGTAACTGAAGGAGAGATACTGAAACTAAGCGCATACAGTTTTTTTTTTTGGGGGGGGGCAGGGAATTAGAAGATATTTCTTACCTCTGGAATTGCAGACGGCCGATTTGATCTTTTTTATTTAACGTACATTACGTTGTAACAAAGTCTACATACAGGCATAAGACAGCGTCTGCAGCTACCAAAGTATGTCTGTGGCTTTTATACATTTTTATCTATAAGTAGATTGATTTCATGATTTCATGGCAGTTGATCCTCAACAGATAAATGGAAAACTATATCAACCATCAATTTGGGCGTGTGTGTGCTGCCGTCATCTTTCTGTACCTGCATGTAGACTGTGACATTTAAACGAGTAAGGGCCTTTTAATGCCAGGTCGTTGCATCATGCTTCGTGTTCGGTAAATTAGTCACAGGAATCCATAAATAGATCGCAGTGACTTGTATGTAACGTTAAAGGTTTTTCAAAGTAAATATCTGCCTCATGAGGTATCTTTGCGCACAATTTGGACAAACATAGTTGTTTTGTGGAAAGATTTTGTAGCACTACGTACAATTATTAAAGAAACTCTCTCAATAACATTATTATTATCATCATCATCATCATCATCATCATCGTCGTCGTCGTCGTCGTCGTCGTTGTTGTTGTCGTAATTGTTATTGTTGTTATTATCATCATTATCATTATAATTATTATTTATTTATTTTTTGTTTTTTTTGTTTGTTTATTTGTTTATTTATTTATTTATTTGTTTGTCTATTTATTTATTTATTTATTTATTTCCCTTTTTGGTGAGGGGGTTGTATCTCACAACCTTTAATACCTGAAGACATTAATTTGATTAAGCCTGCTATCACTTATTTTTCGCAGATGGCCTTGCACATGACTTATGTTCTATCCAAGTGTAGCTTGGTACATTAAATCCCCACGTGACCAATTAACCCAAGGCTATGATCTACTTGAAATCGATATGATATTTCTATAATACATCAATCTGACGGACTTTGTCTTTGGTGTAAATTCCTTCTGGGCTGAACGACGGGTAATTACTAATATCGACATCCCTTTGTAGGAGGCCAAATGTTGATGCTGGTCGCAGGATGTGTCATTTTGAGTTTAAGTAAATAGTTAGTAGGATGAGGGCCACAAGTGTCAGTAAGAAAGACCATGCAAGTATTAATTGGAGTTTATTGTCACGACCATGTCCCGCTTGTGCTCGACTCTGACGGCAAGCCCACGCTGGTACAAAAAGCAAACGAAGGAATTCATATTTGAACAGAGCTTACAAGAAATCTTGTGGTAGGCCTTCAACTTGGCGTGCATACGCTTTCCGCTCCTGGAAGGATTACGCTAGCTTAAGGAAGTAAAACAGGGTCAAGATTGCTTGACTTATGCGGACGTGCTGCATAGAAAATATATACACCAGAGAGTAATGGTTTTGAAACTGCACGGCAGAATTGAAGAGCCACGTTTAATGCACATCTGGTCGGTCACTGCTAATATGACCAATGGAACAACACTAACTGGGGTTGTCTTCCCTTGTGTGAATAGTCAAACACAAAATTCTACTGTCTTTTACAGATAGCAGGGGTAGGTAAACCGTACTTAACGCAGGAACTCACAAATCTGTACCATGTCCCTGAAAACTCAGGCAATATATTTGACTATTTTACACAGCCAATAATGATTTGCTATTTCCACAGCAGGAGGAACAACAGCAACTATACACTAAACTTAAACATGACGTTTACCATATGGACTTTGTACATGAATAAACCCTGCGCATTTGATGTAGGCAAATCATCAAAAGACAGATTCATCGCTGCACTATTTTGTCTTCTTTGGGCTTCGGTTAGGTAAGAACGGACGGTTTTACATAAACATAAAAAAATGTTTATCTGACACCATCTTCTCACTGGCCACCGGTGCTTTTACACCTTTAAGGGATTATATTGACTTTGTATAATTGTATTCCCGCATTGACTGTTCATATGAATCAATGTCCATACTTCTCGTTGTTCTGTGTTTTGAGCGCACCACTTCGTGGCGGGTGATAACATGTTTTATCGGTTCCTTGTACCCATCTGTTTTATTATCAGAATATATTTTCAACATTATCTTCTTCGGTTTTACTCGTTTCCCAAACGTCCAGCATGTTACACTTATACTTATTTGATCTGCAAAATGATCCTTATTTTTTATTTCTTTGAAAACATTATTAGTATATATTTCAGGATCTGAATCTAACTATCTGAGTTTATGTTTGAAAAGTTTGGGTATCTTCATGATGGAACTAGTATTTCTGTGATTGTTCCTTTTAGTTAAAGCCTGACCTTACAGCAGAATTGATGTAGATAAGCACAGATTGGTTGCAGGTCCGCTGTATTTCCTTTGATTTAAGTCAGATGACACCGATAGTACGGTTGAAGTAAGCTTTATGTGTCCTTCTACTTCACTCTGCATTGTGGCTCTCTCTCTCTCTCTCCCATTTCCAGCTTAATCTGACTTGGTGGCACTACTGTCACCTGCAAAATAAAAGAGCACACCTTTAAGACCGTGTAAAATCGGTCTACGTGAAGGTATCAATAGCTTATATCATCATTTATGCTCGTAGTTAAACCCTGCAGGACTTCGCTAAGCGCCACGAGACTATATTAATAATTTTATCTCATTCAAACATACATAGTCACTCGCCGATTAAACATAGCCACCCAGCGCAAGACCTGACGATGTCCTGTTTGGTGTATTCCCAAGATGAAATCCAGTGCCCTATGTCAATGCTACCAAATTAATTTGCCAGGACAATGACAACAGTAAACCTAATTTAAATCATCCGTGATGCCCCTGCACATGGGAGTCTGGAATCTCTCGTCCGGGGATCATTGTGTAGAACTGATACTATTTGCCTCAATATTGGACGGTAACGACCCATTGTCCCAGAGCATTCCCTTGCACCATTACCGTGAGCACTCCACAAAAACAAGCGTCTCGTTCCATTGCTCTATGACTCCAATGCACAAGCTTCTGCTTTGAGCTCAATGCACTTTTCATGCCTACCTTATGTGACTATTTTCAAGGAGCTATGAACACATTCACTTGTTGGCGATGGACACGAATCCTGAGCGAAGTTGGAATGATTTGTGTTCGCTTGAACGTGAATGATGCTACTCAAAATGAAGGCATTCAAACTCTGCCAAGTTGAATTGATTCTATCAGAGATTTAGCCAAGTGAAGGCATTAAAGAAGCTTGCATTGGCGGTGTCGGGGCACAGCATGAGTTTGAGAGCCAGGATAGGAACTTGACAAATGTAATATATTACCATAGATTAAATGCGTTGCGCAAATACGGTGATATATGTCTTGTCCGGCATCGCTCCCGGTCTGAACACACCCTTTGCCGAAACAGTAATGTACTTAAGTGTACGATGAACATATATTTAACTTTATGATGTCTTGATTGATGAAATGTCAGCTCGATCCTGGGATAGCGACAAATCGAAAGTGTGCAAAGGGTGACAACATAAATCCCCGTACACTACAGCGAGGTTAATATGGCATCATTTTCATCATTGAGCTCGCGGAATTATTTACACACCAAAAGTGACTTGCTCTTGGCAAATTCATCATACTACATTAATATCTAGATATCAAAGCATATGAGAACTAGCACCTGCTCGCTATTTGAAATAGATAATGCATTAAAATAACTGCTTGTCTTCCATCGCTCAAACGTGTGATAGGGTCAAGTTCCCATTATATGAAAATAACATGGTACGAAGGACCAAAAGGTGATTCACAACTATCCAGCTACCTAAGTCACATATAAAATTGTGTATTGTGGGTAGTTTGTGACTTTGACACGTATGATTATATTTTAAACCTGTTAGATTCACTTCTAAGCAGCCTGACGATACCTGCACTTATCTTAGACATTCTAGTGAAACAAAGTCTTATTTTTTTAGCCTTGGATAAATTACCTATATGTTAACACAGTAGAACGCTCTCCCAGTTTATTACATAAGAAAAAAATATCTTGCCACCAGCAAGGAGTACATTTTCACAGTCATCCGTACATTTGTCTCTGCCGCACCTACATATTACAATCATTGTTTATGGCATCTTTTGAGCTAATACCCAAATGAGCCGTGAAAAAAAAATGGAATCGTAATAAAACACAAGGGTACTGCTTTCAATCGACAGCATTACCGCTCCTCATTTGTGTGTAGTCACTGAAGACCTGGAATTTATAGTCGGCTTACAAATTAAGCACCAGGCAATACCCTACGTTGTTTGGCATTCATTTCTCTCCTGAGTAGTATTTTGCGTTGCTGTAATACCCCCCCCCCCCCCAAAAAAAAGTGCATCTGATCGCGCACAGAGTATTGCTTCATAGTTGTGGAAATTACACCCATCACAGAATCCCGGTCTTTTGGCCACCAAGAGCACAAACGCCCTAAACTATTTCCAGCTGATATTTAATTTCAGCTGGCCACTTACTTCATTTCAGGGGAAACACTTTTGTTATATGTTGCTAATATCATAGCCTGCTGATCTGATATAGCGTCCCCAGCCCTAAATTGTAACTTATCTCCGTTAAGTTAGCGTTTCCAAAGTTAACTGCTCCAGCAGACGTGGTGTGTCCCTGGATACAGATCCATGACTAGAAGACACTTGTGCATGCAGATGCTAATTTCTTCCTTCCGGTTGCTACGTGGGAGCACTGTAAATCTCATCTTCAATCAGCAAATCGATATGAGTGAATTATAAATTGAGATTATTTCAATTAAATTCAGTATTAGCAGATTTGCAGGTCTAGACCTAACCTGAGGCAACATACAAACAAGCGTAGGATACTAATTCTCGAGCTTTTGCCTGACTGCCATCGGGGCTCCTGGTAATGAATATCCTGTGATTCCCTCTATTGAAATTAATTCACAGTTCCTTCAGAATAAGCATACTTCAACAGGTTGAAAAATCATGTAAAAAAAATGTAATGGGGTGTGTGATTATGTTATTCGCCAATCATGAAAGACGTAACATGCGATGAATATCTTCGATTTCGTGCGAATTTTGTCGTTTGTATTATCCCGTGCATTGTCTGGACGTAATGTGTTTTAATGCAACGCTGGTCAAGGTTCATATTAAATATGCGGCACAATAACATGATCTTATACAAAGTTAAATAGACAGTCAAAGTACGAAGAATAAGCTACTGAAGATCGGTCAGAGGAACGAGTGAAATACAACCAGGGCAGCATCAGCTCATCTATTTACCCTCAAAACTTGTGATCACAAGAATTAAACGCCGACAAGTGATCCACACACACCGTGGTTTATTTGCTATGGCGCGCGGTGTTTTCCTGTCGTTCCCATATTACCTGCATACATGAGTATTTCAGACAGTTGTAAGTCGCGCTATACACCCGAACCAATACTTAAAGTCCAAATTAGCTAGTATCGCCGGTAGCCACTACGGCGCTACGGTCATTTCCTGGTGCACCTTGCGGCAGGTTAAGTCGCTTCAATATAGCAGCCTTATTGCGCCGTAGTTCAAGTGCAGGGAAAAGACATCGCCAAAGTTGATCGTTATTTTCCACTGTATCACGGGAGTATTCACAAGCTACAGTGACAATCTACAATTGCATAGTTGCAAGAAAAGTTCCATTTGACGTGCGTGTGGAATGTAGGCTTCAGAAAGCCAAGCTAAGTTCCTCTGAAGATCCATTAGGGCACGGATTTAATTAGCTGTAACGCTTTTTTTTTAGACAACTGAGCTGGATACAGAAAGTTACTATGGTCTTTGCGGGCATGACAAAAAGTCGGAACCATATAGTTAAATATGTAAACGTAGACAGCCTTTCATGAGAGACACCACACATGAGTGTCCAGTATTGATATCTGACCAGCTGAAGCAAAAGGTATTCTGATTTAGATGTGGAAGACTTGACCTGTATCAACCTTGTTAGGTTTGTCATCTCGCTCAAATTATACCCCACTACACAATACCAATTATGTAGCAATCTCCGAAAGATTACTATTATATTCGGATTGATAAAACGCTATGGAATCAAAGCAGTAAAGCAAATTATGAGATTTTCAAAAAATAATACTTGAACAATATAAATAAGTAAGTAATAGTGTAAAACATTATGAGTATGGGTGAATGTTTGTGTGAGATATAATAATAATAAAAACAAAAGAAAAACCATGACACACGGATCATGGAGTGGTTTGGTATTCATCCTGACACAAGACCGAAAGACTTACGGTGGGTTCTTACGATGGTGTCTAAGGAGAGTAACATTCGTTTGCACTTCAAAATTCATGTAATTCAACAATTTCGGAAATCACATCAAATTATAGTTTCAAATCTCCGATACACTCCTTCGTCTTAGTTTCCCCTTGCACGCATCAGTAGTTCGACAAACACAAAGCAATGGTTCTTTCAATTCAAACGGACCGGATGGTGCAATGGTCATTCGCTGTTCAAGTTCAAGTTCTTTTATTGCCTGACCTCTAACCGAGGTATAGGCCAAAAATAAGTACATACAGATAAGAACATCAAGATAGATTTCCATCACAATGTGACATATGGCGATGTGTTCGACATACAGATACCATAGGTAATGTGACTTCACAATAATATCACACTTTAGTTTCCTAGGCATTTGAGTTGCATCTTATAAGTTTCATTCTGACAGTAACTCCAAAATCCTTTAGTTAAGCTATTTGAGTAATATGAATTAGTTTAGAGGTTCAGGAGCTTCACCCAAGCTGGACTGGTTGCCCAATCCAGCCCGAGTGATATTGCCTGGACCAAAAGCCAAAATACGTAAGCCTCAACTACTCTAAATAGAAATCTTAAACTCCGACTGCTATGGTGTTACACCTTATGTTAAGAAGAAGATGCATTTCATAGGAGGACTCTATTTGAACACTTGAAATATTTCAAATTTACCACCCTTATAGAGTTTAACTTTACTGAATGTCATAATACTTTTAAACTTTAATATACTCGGTTGTTCCAATAATACTTTGGTAAATAATGTTTACGTCTTTCTTTTAAAGCTGCACACTCCAACAGAATATGAAATTCGTCCCTAACCTTTGTTCTTCGGATGTCACGCTTGTCCAGAACCACGCAGGCTCTAATCCAGCTGGATCTAAATGTTTATTTGAATATTTATTAATTATTTTATCTTATTTATTTATTTATTTATTTATTTATTTATTTATTTATTTATTTATTTATTTATTTATTTATTTATTTATTTATTCATTCATTCATTCATTCATTCATTCATTCATTCATTCATTCATTCATTCATTTATTTATTTATCTATCTATTTATTTGTTCGTTTTTTTGTTTGTTGTTTGGTTGGTTGGTTGGTTAATTTATTCATTCATTTATTCATCTATGTATCTATCTATCTTTCTATCTATCTTTCTATCTATCTATCTATCTATCTATCTATCTATCTACGTACCAATTTACGTACTTATTTATTGATTGATTGATTGATTGACTGATTGATTGATTGATTCATTCATTCATCCATCCAGGAGGACATATCAAATGTCCATGTCCAGATTTCGCAAATAATCCCACAGTAAAAGAAAATAAGCAATAGTTTAACTGAAATCATTGAGGAAGAAACAAATAAGAAGAACAACAGAAGCATGATTTAGTACATACTTCACTTTTTACCCACTCTTCCTTATGCCCACCCCACCACTGACACCTCTAGTACACTTAGTATACTTAATTGGCAGTGAGACACTGTAATTTGGCTCTAATCTTCATAGCACAACAGTATCAAAATTTAAATAGATCAACAAGTAAAATGAATTGGAAATCAGTTATTCCAGAGGCACGAATATCCTTAAAATGGTAAAAAATAAATTAAAAAGCCATTTGTGCTCACTT
This sequence comes from Hermodice carunculata, assembly GCA_964020975.1. NCBI lineage: Eukaryota > Metazoa > Annelida > Polychaeta > Eunicida > Amphinomidae > Hermodice > Hermodice carunculata. Next base: position 67,079,974 of record OZ026612.1, read on the forward strand.
ATATGGCCTGTCACCTTGTAACTTAACAATGCTTAACAATATGGTATGACTGTGATTTTGAGCATCTCTCAACGATGGTACAGTGCCTTTTGTGCTCGAATATAACGGCCTATCGCCTAGTTACTCGATAATGCTTATCAATATGGTATAAATGATTGTTAGCACCCGTCAACGCTAGCATGGTACCATGTTACTTATCTGCATTTTGTGTTCGAGGTTCGGGCACGAACAAACAAGATCCCGGAGGAAAATTCATTTTGCTGTACGATGCCAGTCTTTGTGGCATGTTTAATAGATACAGACATACAGGGTAACCAACTCTTTGCGGGCACTGTGTTGAATGTTTATAATCACACGTGGTGATGTATGCAAAATAAACACATAACCAATAATGTTCCCATTGATCGTTGAAGACACCAGGGCAATCGGTAGAAGTTTACCTTGATTTTTTTTCCATGGATGTTTTTATGGGCTGAATGTATTATCTTGTTTTGTTTTGTTTTCTTTTATTCATTTTATTATTATTATCGTTTTGTTTTTGTTTTTGTTTTTATTGTAAATTTGAAAGTAGTTTCCCCCTGTGTTGTCGACATCGATCGGAGTCTAGTCGCAACGAAGTGTTAGGACTTGTGAAGTTTTTGTCTAAGACATATCCGATATGATATCATAACCACAAATAAGCAAATGCATTATATCGCTTCGGTTTAATGTAAAACTTCGAGAATACATCTGTTTCTGTAGAAACAACCCGTTATTGACGGAAATTACATACTTAAGACAGATGTAGCGATATTCTTTCACCAAATAGTGCTTTGTTATAGTTAGCATCTTCAAAGGTCTAGATAGTTCTCTCGCAGGTTTCCACTGCAAATTGAAAGCTAATGGGTGTCATTTATTTATTCAACCAGAACCGTATCAGACTAGGCTATACACTATATTGTCCCATTTTTATGGACGGATGGCTAGTACTCTCTAACTCCTTGCAGTCCCATCTTTGTGGACGAATAATAACGGTCATACTCTCTAAACCCCATGGGGTTCAGTAAGTAGCTTTCCTTTTCGCACTTCCAATGCAATAAGTTCGGAGACGAAGAGGAAGCTGTTGATTCATAGCCTTGATCTCTTGAATAGAAAAGAAGAAAGCAGACGACATTTATGACACTGGACCATTTCCCGCATATCTTAATGGGAAAGAGAAAAAATTCGGTGCTAGGTCCCTCAGAATTACAATTTTCGCTACATCTCAATGAACAATCTTTGAATTGTGTTCTTTGAAAAAGGCATTTTGGTGGAAAGTTTAAGATGAAATTTTCTAGTACAATGTGTACTTTACTGATCGATTAGTTGTGTTTGGGCGACACGATCAACCAGAGGTTATATGTTCGCAGTTTTTACATGACCAACTCCCATTCTAAATGTCACCTAACATTGTAATGACTAGTCAAAAGGCCAACCAATATCTATACTAATCCTCTTAATCACCCTGATCATATATTGTGCCAATAATTTATCATTTGCAAGTATCCAGCAGTTATATCCGGGTATATTTTGATCAGAAAATTGTTACACATTCACCTTTTCAGTGGATACCAAACTAATTACTTCTGTCATTATTTATTATAGATCAGAGTGATTATTTGTTACTCACACAGCCTAATTACTGCTAGCATAAATAAAAGTTTGAAGGAATGGTTGCATAGAACAACACCATCCTAGCTACGTTTTTGGAATAGCCTGTTACGAGGTTGATGTCAGAGGCTCAGTCGTTGGAGTAAAACTAAGGAGCTTCCGCAGAATGATAGCAGTTCATTTTTAGTAAGTGAACAAAAATAATTGCACTCTTTTGAAGTATTCTGGCAATTTATGTTCATCCAACTTGAAAACGTATTCAAGGTGTTGTTTTCAAATGCAAGGAGATCAGGTAATGCGTGTTTTCATTTTTTTTTTTTGGGGGGGGGGGGGGCAAAACGTCAGCTTCTTCAGCGGCTTAGGGGATCAGGTGTATCATTAGATACGTATGCGCAGTACTTCCAAGTGTATTCTTTAGATACATGTGTGTAGTCGCTCCAGTAGAATAAACGATACAAATAGATGTGTATCATTGTTCACATTGGGGAATTGGAGGTAACGTTTTTAACAAGCTACGCATATTTCGGTGGCTCATTAAATTCCTTAATGAAATAAGCTAATAAACTCGGTGAGTATTTTCATCATTGATAAGGTACTGTAAAATATTCATGTAGAGATTGCTACTTATTTGCATTCTGAGTACACAAAACGATTCAATTAAGAAACGAAACCCACTGATGTTCACCTTCATTGTTTGTGCATTCATGAAGGTCGTATCGAGTGTCGTATGGACAACAGCTTTGAACAGAGGTGATGGGGCCTGGTCCCATCTGAAAACTTATTGCAAAGGCTTTTTTGTTATACATGCATTGTGAAAGAAGTCAATAAATGATTTATCTTGATACTTGCCGTGGGAAAGAAGTAGGCGTATAATTCCTGCTCTTTCGTGTGGTGGAAGAAACCGAAAGACTAGAAGAAAAAAAACGTGCATAGTCCGAGTGGTACAAACTATCTCTACTTGCTCCTCGGACTTGAAAATCCAAGCCGGAGCGCAGTAGGTGACAGACGAACGTTTTGCCTTTTGGTGCGATTGGAAATAAACGTCTAAGACCAACTGTAACTTAGTTGTGGATGATATAACTATGTACTTTCAGTTTTTACGCGACGACAAAATCTACGCAGACCCACTATCTGTGGTCAAGCAGACAATGCTTAACGTTGCCAATATAAATCCCGATAGTTTTGCAGAATGGTCACGAACTATCAGGGGAAGCCCTTCAACACTGTTCTTATGTCCTCAATATAAACATCAAATAACTGTACAGCACAAAGAAGGCAGGCCTACCTAATTTCCCCTCAGATATACGAGATAACTGGTACCCGATATAGTTGTCGGCACGCCCTTATGTGCGAAGGGCATGATAATTGGTGGGTTAAACGTCTTGGTAGGTGCAAAGACTTTTAATGACAAAATCATAACACTTCTTTAAATGTCAGTACAATCGTTGCCTGCGTGGCAGATTTGACGTAACCGAATCGTTTGTTCTTGCCAGACGCTGTCATATACAAACATACAAAGTCTGGAAGACATATTCTAACACAATAGAAAATAAATAAAGCCTAGTAATACTCAGGTAATCCAATAAATTTCAATAAGTCAAACCACGTTAGACAATTTTCCACCCTTTTACTATGTGCAGATGCGACAGGGGAGCAGCACTGCATGTCAACTGCAGCAAAATGCAATGATTTAATTTTATTGCATACAGGTTGCTGCCGAGGGATGAAGAATTATCTAATTATCTATATGGTGAAACAAGGTGATGGTGATTTCGAAAATTTCTCGAAGTACAGCCGTGAATATTTTCTTTCAAATGATCCGATTGTTAGGCGAGAAATTACTGTATTGGCTTCCATATCTTGTATTGGTTACGATGGTTATCATGTACTGTTTATACATTTACGTTGTACCTATTATGTATCAGGCGTCAAACATCCACGGATGCAACAATGTAAGCCTATGAACACTAACCGACCACCTTGGTGGACACATGTTATTGGATTGAGGGGAAGAGGTTCAATACTTTAAACAAAACACAAAGGGACCAACAAGGTCTGGTGAACAACGTTGATAAATCGAATCAAACTGCACTCCCATGGAATTTGAAGAAATTCCGGCAAGCAGTTTGTCTAAGTCGCAAATTTAGAAACATAGCACACACACACACACACACACACACACACACACACACACACACACACACACACACACACACACACACACATACACAAATTAAAATGGAAATGGCCAGATCATCTGCACAACAAATCGATAAATCAGGGCACAAAAATGGCAAAAATGCAGAATCAACTGTTGTAAACAAATCATGGTCATTGAGGTACTAAAAAGTAGGGTTTTTTTTTTTTAATTTATTTTAAAGTATTTGGCCGAGAGCTTTCGGAGCAAAAGCATTTAAAGATCCCCTTCACACAAAATACCAAAATTGTTACGGCAGATGATTAAAAAAGAAGAAAAGACGCAGATTGGTCAACTAAAACACTAACACCCTCAAATGCACACTTGTAGTGGTGCGAGTATTACACGAACATTCGGGGTCAGTACGGTACAGTTCAAGAACGTACTGTTGAGATATTCACATTGCACAGTTACTCGTTGCATCAGAAAGGACAACAATATAATTGATTATTTTAGTCGTTGCATTTCTTTGGGTTTTTTTTCTGATTTTCTCTGTTGTCTTTCTATCTTTCTCACTGTCTTTTATTTGTGTCTTTTTGCCCAGAACCACTTCCTAGTAGTCAATATCCTATTCCGCAGTTCGAACTCTTTACTCTCCATAAGCTAACCTGTCCCTGTCTAACCTGTATACATATGGAATTACTATTGTCTATATTGCACACGTTCCTCTGTAAAATTTTGACATTGGCTGTATCAGCCCAAATAAATTAAAGGGTCTTCAGCGGGTAACTACTCAACATGTTTCGGAGCCTTTTACCCGTACATGTCTCTCTGAGTAGCGGCTCCTTGTCTAAGCTAAATATTCAGCAAAGACAACCCACATAATAAAGAATAAATAAGAACGTGGCAAATGATGAATTAGCTAAATACGTGAAGTTTTGCTTATAAATGCAGAGCTTCATTATGAAAGAAGAACACCTGTCAAACAAACCATAATTACTAAATTTGTATAGTACAGGTTCAGATAAGAACAATTTGACTTACCCCTGAACCAATATGTACCCTTTCCAGCTGGACAGCTTATCCTAGTTAAACCACCCGCCAGTGTATAACTGAAGTGGAAACAAGCTGGGGCCTTATATTCAGTCCCAGTGATAATAAAATGAACAGTTGCAACTGGACCACCAGTACAAACCAAGGGAAATCCCAACAAGGACTGCAACAATGGACACCCTGCACCAGAAATGTAAAACAAACTCTGTGTGTGTCTTTCTCTCTCTGTCTCTCTCTCTGTCTCTCTCTCTGTCTCTCTCTCTCTCTCTCTCTCTCTCTCTCTCTCTCTCTCTCTCTCTCTCTCTCTCACCCTCCCTCTCCGTCTCTCTGTCTATTGGGCTGTAGCCAGCCACGGCATTTTTTCCACTGCTGACAATTTCAGCTCCATAAATTGCCTTTAGAGGCTCTCGTAAGGATCTGATATTTTATCTTGGCATGTGCAAGATCATCTCGGCGTACTGAATAACGAATGCCTGACGTACGATATACCTTCACTAACTAACCAGGTAGCAATCTCCGATAACTTCAACGTCGAGGGTTCACAGGCAGTAACCACGCTCTCGTCCCTTTAATAAAAACTAACAGACATCTGCGAAAACCATCTGTAGCGCCCATTCTATACTATCAATATATAACGTGAAATGTATATTGTAATTGCAAATCTTACTTGTCTATCTGAACATATGTCATTTCTTTTCTATGGAAATATGTAAAGGACAAAACGTTGCCATTCTCTTCATGGAAAACAAAGAACGATGCTTTTCATAGATCACAGGCTTCAAGTCAGAATTTACATTTCGAGTAAATTTAGGGATCCATTACCTTGGGATTGAAATGCATACTTGAGGACAAGAAATATACCAAAACAGTTTTTGACTTAGACTGGTACCTCAAACGATATTTTAGGTCGCACCACTATATATGGCATGTTAAGATTTGTAAAGATGTGGCATTAAAAACTGACTTTCATATTCTTTGATTGTCGGCTGTTGGGATGCCCTACAGTCTACCTTTGCCTAGTGTGTGTTCCCTAATGTATGCCACGGCAACAAACTGGCCTTTACGATTTCACGTTACTGTATGTTGTACGTAGTCTTGTATGTCCTTTGTTGCATTCACGGGGCAAGGGTCAAAATAAGAAACAGCTGCCCTCCCCAATTGCCATCAATCTCTAAATTATTCAAAGAGTTTGTTTTGAAAATGGAAAGTATTCATACTAAATGACTGTGAGTGTTAACGCTAAAATTAAATGAGTACCCGTATATGTATATATGTGTGCACACACACACACACATACATATATATATATATATATATATATATATATATATATATATATATATATATATATATATATATATATATATATATATATATATATATATATATATATATATATATATATATATATTGGACACGGGCATCATCCGAGGATTTCAAATTACCTAACAAGGTTAACCTTTTTTCCTTCATTTTAATTAAAACATTTATATTACTGACAAACCTGTGACCTTTTGCATGCCGTTGAGACCAAAAAAAAAAAAACAACATTGATGTAACTTTTATGTAAGGTCCTGTCAAATTGTTATAAATATGAATGTTTGTTGAATGGCTGGTTAACCAAGTTAAAATTTCGACCCGATGAGGAAGTGGGTGGCTTTCTTTAACAAAAATACTTTTTAAAGGTTCACATTAATACTTTTGAATTCATCAGCCTTGCTACATATCTGATAAGCTACCTCAGTGTGCCTTTGGCAACTTCTCCTGAACGAGAAAATATGTCAAAATTGAAGGCCCTTGGTCCGATTTTATTTTACAAGACAAAAGTAGTCTCACAAAAATGTTAAAAATGTATGGTATTCATGTACTTGGTCAAAAATGCTCGACAGGAATCGTTGACGTTATCCAACTTGCGATTACCACGATCAGACGATAGAAACATTACCCTTTTACTCTACAACACAGGACTATATAATCGCATTAACATCTACTAATTTTTAGGGGAAAATATTAAAGTTGTCAAATGTGTTCCATGAGCACAATATTGATGACCTTAAATGGAGGCTAATAAAACTCTTTACCGTTAAACTTACCTGTCGACCTCTTTCCTACCAGTTGCCGTTTTCCGAGATCAAAATTATACCGCTTATCACTAGCACGCTTCCCGAGATCAAAGTTGTAACGTTTTCCTAGGTCCCAATTGTAACGTTTACCAAGATCCCAGTTGTAACGCTTTCCAAGGTCAAAGTTATAACGCTTCCCAAGATCCCAGTTGTAACGCTTTCCAAGATCCCAGTTGTATCTCTTCCCAAGATCCCAGTTGTATCGCTTCCCAAGATCCCAGTTGTATCGCTTTCCAAGATCCCAGTTGTATCGCTTTCCAAGATCCCAGTTATAACGTTTTCCCAAATCAAAATTCAATCGTTTAACCCCCATAGACCTCTTTTTATCATCTTCCAAAAAAGAGTTGGGTCTCTTGTCTGCACCTAAAGCGCTAATAAGGCGCCTTTCATAACTGTCCTCCTCGGGGCTGTGTTTTTCCTCCTCCTCCTCCTCGCTTGACAATGACGTATCTAAAGAATGTCTTTTACTGCGTGCTACACTGTCCGGTTCTTTGTCAATTTTAGTATCAGTGGCAATGTTTTCTTTCACAGATTCTAATGCATAAATGGGTCCCAGGTGAAAAATTATCAGGAGCAGGAGGACAACGGCAGCTTGAAGCATCCTCATTGACATTATCTGAAAACACCAAGAAAAAGGCATAAATGTTAGAATTAAAGATGTGTGGGAAAAGATTAAAAAACCGTTAAAACGGGACGCGTTAGCGATAACCGTACTGTATCACTGACCACAGGGGAAACGGAATTATTGTTACTGCAGCTCTGTCCTGGACCAAAGTTACTGTTTAGGCAAACAGAGGAAACAATATTGATCAAACTCAGTTGATTTGCATAAACGTTCATAGCCTCGGTCTGATCATGACTAGATAATGATGTTATTCCGTAGAACTTTTCTGACATCAACCACTCCATAAACTATCATCAAAAAGCAATGTTATTGCATGGACGATTCGGATGAGTAATGCTCAATAACTCAAAGTAATTTTTACATGCCTGAGAAAAAAATGAGCACAAATATTGTGGAGGAAACGGCGTCCAAAGTATCCTCTGGTCAGACTACATGAGTAGTGTGAAAGTATAAATCGGCGGCATCGTGCGGAAACATTGTCATTACCTTAGCAGTAATGGTAATAAAACTGACCGAAAAGAAAATTATGATTGATATCAAACTTGAACCAAACAAGTGACAGCCGGTTTTCGCGTTACGATACCTCACTTAGACACGTGATACCCTGGGGTTTTGTGTTTTTAGTCGTCTTATCTTTTTTTTGACGATTTAATTAGAAGCAACGGATGGTACTTTATGATACGTAGAATTAATTTCCATGCGGCCATGCTTTAGAAAATGAAATTTATCGGGTATATTTTAAAATAAATTGGGCGAGGAATGGAAGCATTCGTAATGTTGTCTCTTGTACTTACATACATTGATAGAGGTAATAAGGTATACCACCTTTAAACTTTATACTGCGATGATCCTTGCTCCTGCCGCCATTATCTTAAACATCGCATAACATGAACACCGTTGCAGAATTTCAGACATCACAGAATTATCGGATATCACAATCATTTCTAGTATTTCATCAACCGATCAGATGTCATTCGACTTTTTCACCCTAACTCAAACAATTACAAAGTGCAACAAGGCAGAAAATTACACTTGGGAAAATTTCCATATCATTTACTTCTACCTACCTCTCATTGTAAATTGAAAATTAAGATTCATCAAGGCTGGTTTTATGTGCAAGGCTACAATGGAATACGGTCTTTTGTATCGCATGTTTAGAGATGTTTTCGTGTTGATTTGAATACTGGAAAACTGAGCATAAAAGGCATCATGTTTTCGAAATGCTTTTTTTATATCGGGAAGAAAGACTTGACAGCTACATGTGTTGGTCTTAGATACGTTAGATTTAAACAAACAAACAAACACCAGAAAAAGACACCCCCGAACAAAAAGAAAGAAGGGAAGAAGGAAAGAAAGAAAGAAAGAAAGAAAGAAAGAAAGAAAGAAAGAAAGAAAGAAAGAAAGAAAGAAAGAAAGAAAGAAAGAAAGAAAGAAAGAAAGAAAGAAAGAAAAACGGGTTGCAAAAGATTGTCAAATTTTATTTAATCCAAGTACATTTATTCTTTAAGAAAATAATAAAAACAGGAACATCACTTTTTAATGTTTTTTCTTAACCCAACAAACCCCGTGGCTGCAACAGCAGTGACGGTAAAGTACATGTATATGTAAATTACCATCTCGAAAACATCGATATTATCCCTCCTTGAAAGATACAGCAAATAGTGAATCGGCGTGTTAAAAATAGTGAATCAGTGTGTTTAACCTTTGTTAGCCAAACGCCGCGATCATCTAAGATGAAAAAGGCCGTACAGAAGCACGTTAACCTTTTGTTGACCAAACGACTCTGTTATAATGAAAAAGGAAAAGGCAGTTATGACAGTGGACCATTTCTGGACATTTTTATCTTCGGGGAAAAATGTATGCCGATATGTTAGCGTTAGGTCTGAATGTAAGTCTAAATTCCTCCGATACTGTGCATGTATAGTCACATGTAACTATATGTTTCACTACTATCGTACATTATCAAGGCATCCGTTGGACTCACATCATAGCTCTTGAAAATTATCTTTATTTTACATAGTCTGAGTCTGTAAAGAATTGTGCGTAGAAATAAAGGTATCTTTTTCTAATCCACACATTTTGTGTTCCTAAAGTTCTATGCATCTGGAATCTGTCGACATACATGTATCATGTATGTCGAACCAAGTATATACTGTTCCAGTTTACACATTACGTGTATCCTCTCTATATATACCCACTTTTGAGTGTATATACATGCACCGTATTCCAAACCACGCATTAATTTGCTAAATATGTGTACATTTTCTGCCAGTCTACACTTTAAGATGTGCACAATATTATCATTGTATGTATCTTGTCCTAACTTTCGAGGTCGTTCATGAAAACAGACGAGCAATTATCGCAGTAAGGTGAAATCACTCCCAATAAAGGATCAACGGATGCGCTGCTTCACTGGAGCGCTTTAATAAGACCTCTCTTACCTTAGTAATACATGTGTATATATATTGCTGCAAGAAGCTTTTCAAATGTGGTGTGAAGGAATTTTTTTCTTGTGTTTTTGGATGGTCATCTGACGGTTATAGCTTGTTATTGTAATAAATAACGTCAGTTTAGCTTGCGATGGTTGATATACAGCAGTTTTTGTTTTTGTTTTTGTTTTTGTTTTTGTTTTTGTTTTTGTTTTTTGTTTTTGTTTTTGTTTTTGTTTGTTTGTTTGTTTGTTTTTTTTTGTTGTTGTTTTTCTTGAAATATGTAACTTAGACAGGCATTTAAAAAATCTTAGTCAGGTAACTGATAAGTTAACGGGCACTCAAACTTCGAAATTTCAGAAGTCATCAGTCAAAATCAAAGCATGTCTCTTAAATTCACTTGTTGCTTAAAATGAAACAACGTAGATGAACCATGGTTATTTTCATCGAAAATACCAGTCACATACAGTGGAATCTACATATTAAGACCACTAAGGGTAGTGACATATGTGGTATTAACAGGGAGAGAGGTCTTAATGAGGATATTATTTAATTAAGGATAATCAAATACAAGTCTGTAAATGGGTGATCGTGATACAGAAATTGTCTCTGTTGGGGGTGGATTATTTCCTCGTTTTACTGTACCGCAGTTTGACTTATTCAGAATGGTGTTGTTTTCAAAGGTATAGAGGACTTGTGTATGACCAAAAAAAAAAAAAAAAAAAAAGACGTAGCTCTAGAATTAGAAACAATGAGGGCTACTGCATTAATATCCTCGTTCATTTCTCGGAACAGCTACACTTTTGTGTTTTGCTAGCTTCCATACCCTAACAATTATGTTTACGCAAATCCATTTACATATACTGTTTGTGTCAAATTATATGTAATTATTTAAGTAGAGTTCGGTTTTTGTCAAGATCATTTAGCACTAGCTATATAGGTTGTTTTTGCACAGAACAAGCTGCTCCTGACAAGATAAGGTAAATGCTTATGTTCGTGATAATTGCACATCTTGCGATCATTGGTACAGCAAGGCACCGAGCATGATCATCACAACTTGACCTATCCATGATTTCCGCATTCTTGGCGGATAGGTAACATTGACGTAAACTGTCACTTCACTTTTTTGACGACCTTTCGTTCAATGAACAGGATTTTTTTACTGTTGTTTCATATCCATGCGTTCATTAAATTGCAAGCAATTTAACATTCACACATAAACCTCAAAAGTAGCAACATTTATTTCCTAAAAGCTGTACTTGTATATAAAGGGATTAAAGACTAATGATATAAAAGTTGGATCTTCTGCGGGTTTCGTATCTATGATAGAAGGTTGCACAATACTGTATAAAAAAAGTCGGTGCGGAGGCGGCCATTTTAAGACGGAATTTGCTCAATTTGGAAGTCGTTAAACATGGAAGATTACGTCAGTGAATATCATCTATAACATTGTTTCACGAGCTTAAGTGCCCATGTCAGTACGGATAAATGTACGTTACGAGATCGAATATAACTCCACGCAAGAGGTTTAAGCAAAGAGAATGAAAATGAACAAAGTACAGGTATGAGACCGGCTTTCTGAATGAAAAAGTGTCGAATCAGTGCTTCATATCTAACTTGTCAAGAGCAAAAAATAACTCTTTCAGGTTTTTTTTTCAAATTCTCGGGTCAATGAGAATTTTTTTGGTCATAATAATTTCGTTATAAACACAAAATGTACCATCATGATATTCAAATGTAATACTGACGGACGAATAAAGAAATATATAAATAAATGAAAAAAATATTTATCTTGTGCTAAATTGAATTCATTTTGAAATCTACAAAACTGCACTTTTTACAAAAATTTTCCCATTAATTCAGGAAGCAAATTATAATGATCACCTTTCTAATTTGAAGCCAACAATATGTATTATTCAAGCGTATGGTCAACAAAGGGCAAGGTAATGATGATATACAGGCTCTGTGTTCCTAGCCTCATGTGACTTGGCGTGATTGATAATATGTTATATAACCAGGGCTTCACGGGAATGATTCATGCGATTCTACATTTAGTGCAACAATTAACTTCTCTTTCCTCGCTTCCCTTACATTTTGATACAATTACAAGCAATTACATGAACTTTCAGTGAAAATGAATACCTGAGAATCCACCTGGGAGAGGGGAAATGATATTTGGCAATGCATTGCGGCCTCGGACAATCATGGTCCGCACGGATATCTCAGTCATTGTGAATGCAATCAAGAAACCTTAGGTTTTAACTGGTGGTGTTACTTTGTAAGATAACGAGATAAGAAAGCCATGTATATTTGTTTCTTCGGTCGATTTTTTCGAAGTCATTGGATGAAAAGAAGCAATCGAAAATATCTCCATCTCTAATTGAAATGTATAAAAATCAAATTATAGTGAGTTACCAGCTGAACACTGAATCATACAACTGCAGCACTGTGATAAGTGTTGATTAATGTAATATTTTATGATAGCTCTAGTCAACTGTTTGGTTGAGATCGACAACAGCAGCATTAAAAAGATGGATGGATATGGCCGATTGCTCCGCTATATTTTACCTCTTTGGGTGTCTCACTACTTAAAAAGAACTGTTCTGAATCACAATAAGGGTGCGAAATTCATGTTCCTTGTAGAATGACCTTTCATTGAAGTGCCGGCGTGCCTGTGGTCATATAGAATATAAAAGTGCACCGAGGAAAGCTGTTGACTCAGTCCGAAATGCAGTACTGAAACAGTTATAAGGGAATATAATCTGAAGTAAATTGATAGCGATCACTCCGAACGTGCTGAAAACCCAAGTTGCAGTGAGTTTATTTTACAGCCAAATAAATACGAAAGAAGCAAAAATGTAAACACATTACATATTTATGGCATTCACCTAATTGTACATTTTGTGTATACTAAGAATTTAAACCGTGGATTGTATGATAGATAGGCCCTATGACATGAATATTGAAAAGTCTAACTGTCACTTGCATCCCCGCTAGTCCCGAAGACACTATTTTGCGAACCCGGACATCCTAGAGCAAGAAGAAATAGGAGCAGGGAAAGGGACCAGCTAAAACCTATTCACAAGCAAGTTTATTTTTATCTCAAGCAAACCAAGTACATGTATACAAATAGAGTTGTGATTTGTGAGAGTGGGTGAAAGAGGTTCTAAAGTTATATGGTAGTCAAATTCTAAATAATCAGCCTATATATTGTGCTCGAGTCCTGAAAACTGTCATCTGCAAAGGATATGTCTCCATTCACCGATGAATTCACGGGCAGATATTGATACTTTCCAGGAAAAAAAACCTAATCGCCAGCATACGGTCATTTCGTCGAAATGTTATGGACAAGTAAGAGAAGAAACTTATTAAGTTAAACTGTGCCTAGCTATTGGCTTCACCTGACGCGTTGATGAAGCCCCCCTGAAGCTGTTGACTCGGTCTTTTATGACATCCGTAAAGGTTGAAAGGTTGCACAGAAATTTACTTAATGGCTTCATTTTGGACAAACTAAAGAAAATGATGGACAAGTTCATGGACTGTTTATCGGTTTCTTTTGGATCTGAGATTGATGACAACAAACCATGAGAGTGACCTCTTCAAGATACTCCCATTGGGCTTCATGCCTCCCTAGTCCACTATCTATAGCCCTGCCAAGTGTATGATGTATTTGTCTTCTCTTCACCCCAAAATTTAATAAACATATTTGGATACATTAACCCATTTCCATTTCAAGCATAAGTTTTTACGATCGTACAGAAGCATTTCCTTGCCCACACTATTTGAAATGAGGGTAACGTGATCACTTTCCCATGATATGTTGCGCGGCCACAAAGGGTATAATAAGCAGCCGCATGAGCTGTCCCTAATGCACGTCAGAAATTATACAAAATTTTGACAAGCATTTACATATCAAATCTAAGCCTGACAAGTGTAACGCTGAAAACCAGTGATAATATCTCAGCAGTTAGATTACTGTTTGTACGGAGCGTCAATGAACATGGTAATGACGCTGTTATGTTTTTCTTGATGCCACAAGAGAACCTGAGTGCACAATTATCTAAATGAGAAAGAAGCACATGTATATAAATATACATATATATATATATATATATATATATATATATATATACATATATATACATATATATATATATATATATATATATATATATATATATATATATATATATATATATATATATATATATATATATATATATATAAAGTGAACGTGTCTGATGGCATCTAACTCGGTGACTGGACCTGAACCCTAAGGTTTATTCAATTTGCAAAAACAACGTGAACAGGAACCTGTAGATAGCTGTGTCATCTGGTAATTCAGCTTTCTGTCTCCAGATTTATCCGTTCCTGCTATGGAAGCTAACATTTTATTTCGTGATTAAAATAAGTTTTCTCTCTCCCAGTTTTGTAATTAATGACTGAAGTGTTATAATCATAAACATCCAAATTGTCGCACAATAATGATAAGATGCATAACAGCCATCTTTTGCATGATACCAATTAGTTTTCCCTTTAATTTCTGTGCAGTTGTGGTTTCTATGAATTATTCTTTGCATCCTACAAGACACTGAAGTATTCTACATTTCATAGGCCTGACACTTAATTGTCAAGCCTTTTGAAAACCATTACAGCAGTTTCGCTTTCCCGTGAACAACTCTCCTGTTACGGCTGCTCCCAGCATTAGTGGTAATTTGATACTTCATTGTGCTCTATCTTCCGTTACGTTCGTCACTGTGCAGTCGCGATTATTTGAAACACATTCATTCATGTGAAAGAAATAGCTATAGAATGTAGCTTCGCTGTGATATTCAACCGCGTTAATTTCGATTTCAAGAAGGTTTTTGTGTGTGTTGTTTGACTCATACTCTGAAAAGAATTGATCTTTCCGACAATATGACATTTGCGTCTCAGCGTCGGTTCCAAGACAACCCTCGGGCCGGATCTCTCAATCCCTCAACACTACATGAACCAAAAAAAAAAAAAAAAAAAAAACAAACAAACAAACAAAACAAGAAAGTCAAACCCTCGAACGCAACCAATGTCTACTCCAAGCAGTTCAGGTTTATTGAAGTACCACGCAGGGCAAACGTATGGTTTGTCGATTTAACTTTAGCCCATCAAAATAGTATCATTTTTCTTTCAATATATTTTATTCAAAATAATGCAATCGTGGAACAAGGAAGCCCTATATTTACCCCTCACGCGGGAAAACGGACGACATATAAACAGGACGAAGCAATATGATTTTAAAGAAATAACATTTGTTCTTAAGAAAAAAAATTGCGAGACTTCAAAGCTGTTGGCGTTAATTTTACTGATTATATCGGGTGGCTTTTTTCTATTGTAAATTGAGTAATAGATAAAATTACTTTTCCGAAAAAGAAATTATTGTTTTTTTTTATCCGTGAGAAACTATGCGAGTTTTTCATGATCAAAGTTATATAATGAAACTGTTTGCATCTCACTTGAACATGATAACCCTGAACGCTATTATTTACTTACATCAAAAGTAATAGATATTATATTAACTGCACCGGGATGACAAGGATGGATTTTTTAAATACTTGCTAAGAAGTGTTTTAATGTATTTCATTTTCCTTTGCATCTTGACCTTTCTTTCATTGTCTTTCAATATCTTACCGATATCATGCAATTTAGCAAACTGATTGTATTTATAATTTGCTGGTGCACCACGTGGGATCAACGTTTGGACATTGCAGGCAACGTTGGTCCAACGTTGGCCCTGACTGGATAGTGATGAGAAAGAATTCTTAATACCTAATAGATAAGAAATATTTTTAACACGTTTAACTCTTTCTTGGATCTTGAAATTACTTTTATTCATCGATACGGTCTTGCCTAGTGTGGTTTAGTCCGTCAAACCAGTTGTTTGTATACCCTACTGGTGAACTACGTAGAGTCAACGTTTCAAGAACAATGTACGTGAAGTTGTTCCAACTATGGCCAAGCGTCAGTGACGTTGATATTTCTTGTCGGTTCCATGGGGCAGTGTGTGTCGGGGGGGGGGGGGGCGGTAAATAGTAACTAGTGATCGGATATTGTAAATATCAAGATTACTGTCGCTTCGATGTACTTACTTTTTATCATGCTATTTACAATAAAATCACAAGTAATGGGGTACCACGATTAGTTACCTTAGATAAATATTACAGTAAGGCGGTCTTAGGCATGTATAGCATTGAACTTGAGGATACATGACACGTTATGACACAGGACTGAGTCTCACAAACCATTCTACCACCCGAAGAATCCTCATGAAAAGAGCGGGGCAAAGTCAACGATGTGCAGGGGTTCTGTGTTTGCACAATAATAACGTAAAATTGTTCTCATCTTCACACAAAAGTCACATCTACTTTTCATTTATGACGCGATTTGAAAAAAAATGTATTTCAGAAATATTGAATAAATATGCTTATCTGAAAAAAATGGGCCTTTTTTGTGTGTGTCATTGAGTTACGAGCATGTAAAACCGATAACCATTGAAGGTTTTGAAATTTCAATGGCTCTCCCGATAAATCTACTCAAATTCATAAAATCTGGGACTTCTCTTTAATTTGACTTTATAACAATGAAATCGCAACAAATTTCAAGCTTTTAAGAGCTTAACTGAGAAAGTAGTTATGATTCGAGGATTTTGTGTGGTGCATCTCTTGATATCAAGAAAAGGGCTTCAAAGGAAATGCAGCCTCCAGCGGAATTGGCACCGTTTGTGTAGCCTTTGTTTCAAGGGAAAAAAACCTAGCTAATCCACAGCGTCCCTTACCGGTCGAGTATTCTGATTGGTCTCTCATTTTAAGCTTCAAAGACGTTTATAATTTAGAGGTATTTTGGGCCAAAAATGACATA
Organism: Hermodice carunculata; assembly: GCA_964020975.1. NCBI lineage: Eukaryota > Metazoa > Annelida > Polychaeta > Eunicida > Amphinomidae > Hermodice > Hermodice carunculata. The sequence goes on from OZ026612.1 coordinate 67,096,861, forward strand.
TCCCACCTTGCCTTTGCTTGCTCTTGTACTTGTGTTTGGGGACGGCCTCCTGCCTGCACCGTGATTGGTCGACAGGAAGTGTGAATGGCAGCTGGTCATCAACGGGGCCCGATAGAAGACAAAAAGCACGAAAAGACTGCCAATCACACTAGTGGTTCACTTGCTGAGGTATAAGTGAGATCTCCGTGCGTGCAGCTTAGACGATAAAGAGATGCCGACCAGAAACACACAGTGTTTTTCCAAAAATTCTTATTTGTGTTCATACTTCTGAAAATGTTATTTTGCTTGAAAAGTAAGTCTTGTTAATTCATATTTTTTTAATGTTGTAACATATCATACAGAATGCAGAAATGTCCAAAAAAAAAAGAAGAAGAAAAAAAGAGAAATTCGTGACTTCTCAACATATCGTATATCCTAAAAGTGAAAGATATTCCGCATTCCATATGTGTTTATGTTTCAATCACGGACCTAGTCTTAAACCAACATCCTTCGGCACATTTGAAATGTCCAAAAACGAGACAAACACATGTCCTCTTGGTCACATCCTCATTTTTGTTATAATAATCATATTAATGATGATAATGATGATGATAATAATAATAATTTAAAAAGAGGGGGCTCATCAAAGTAGAAATACTTGATGCCATTCCACAGGCTGCCAAAGAGCATACTATATAAATATATATATATATATATATATATATATATATATATATATATATATATATATATATATATATATATATGTCTGTGTGTGTGTTTGTGTGTGTGTGTGTGTGTGTGTGTGTGTGTGTGTGTGTGTGTGTCTGTGTCTGTCAGTTTTATCGTTTCTCACTTTAAAGTAAAAGTTCAACTGGGAAATGCACATATCCTTTTGTGGCTACATCCCCGTTCTTGAAATAATAATTTTTAAAACTAAAATGTTCAATGAGGCAGATATGTGTGAATCCCATGACCAACACGGTGACTGCATTGGAGCCAGCAGAAAGTCCTGAGCAGAGAAAATATTCCGACAGACATATATCTGATGATAACGGGCTTACTTCAAAGTAACTAATTTACTGTTTTGCCGTCAGGTTTGACGGTACCGCTTATTTACGGTGGGTATTTGGCCTGGAACAAAGTGATTATTAGCTGTGTAGGTATATATTTATACACTGGCAACTCAGGCTCATGCACCCACATCCTGGAAAATGGGTAACAATATTGCATTTTACCACCCAGCTGATTTTCATTTGAAATGCAAGACTAGTGCCAGCATATAAATCATGGAGACACGTCAACATGGATCTGGCAATATTGCTTTCATATATTTTGTGTAACTTCAAATACCAAGATTGCACAACAAAAAGGGCATGCCAACAGTTATAGTATGGCCGAAAGGGCAAAAGTAACATGACAAGACTTGTTTTCCTGCACTAATTCTAAGGCTTAACAATTGACTGGTCACACCAATCTAAACCCATTTAATTAAATATTGTCCTTTATCAAAGTAGTTTTAATGTGTTTTTTAAACGAAACTTAACAGGACAACTTGTCTGGTGTCGCCAGCTTTCCTCGGAGCGAATTAGGCGCTCAGTGCCCAGGACGCACCGAGGATAGCTGTTGACTCGGTCAATAATGTGGCATTATAGTGAGTAACGCATACACAAATTGACTTCCTAAAACTTCAAATATTTGTCATAATTATTTTTTTTGTCTGAGCCAGCAGTTTTAGTCCAAAAATATACTCAGCACAAACCAAAAATTGACTTATCAGGGAATTACAGCCAAAGCGACGGTACGCCCTTTAATGTAAGTAGTTCGTGTTCGAGTGTTTCAACTCTGCCATGTGTCAGCTCCTAGGTGCGTCTTAAAGGGGACCTGTAAATTGGTTCTTTGTCTTCAAAATGAGCATAATCAATTGTGACATACCGGAAGACACTCAAGAGCCGAATCAATCGTGCTCGTGATGTTGGACAGACTTCCCGACAACCCTATTACGGAAGGGAACTGGTCTGTTTCATTGGGCCATCGGTGAATTAGCCCCATAACTTTAATGGTTTATTTGGCAGCGACAAAAGCTCAAAGCTCGATCATCTTGTCAACACGAAGAAGATACGAAATTACTCTTGGTATCAATATTCTTGCTCCAATGACTTGTATAATCTATTTGAAATAATTTATTTCTGTATGCATACAAAACCCGTTTACCAGGTGAAAAAGTTGGTTCTAATGTACTTACATACTGTTGAGTGTAATTGACACTTTAAAAAATACAAGCTTTACAGTATCTCTTTGTTATAGCTCTGTTATCGAAAATATAGTCCTAATGGCCAGAGTCATTACGGCTGTTCGCCCATAATCTAGCAAAACTAATTGAATATTAGAGACCAAAACGCTCGTGTCTGTTTGTGTAGTTCGAATAGTATGCTTCAATGCTGCTTGACAGCAACAGAAAAGGAAACATCTTTTTCTTGAAATCAACTGCTTGAAAAGTGTGTGGATGAATGGATTTTGTATGTTCTTGTCAATGAAAGATATTCAGATTTGTCTTTATAATCCGAACAAGATATACCTGCATCACGTTGTGATACACCCGTTGTTTTTCTCTAAAACACTTACTTTTTAATTACTGATCAAACACTACCAAGACGCAACCTACACAATACTGAATCATTGCATGCTTCGTTCCAATATGCCAGTCACGTAGTAATTTCACCAAAACAATGGAATGACATTTAAACTCTGGATAAGCGCACCTCACTATTTTTCATGTCGTTTTCAGGAAACAAAATGCGATTTTTTTTTTCTTCCGACGAGAATTAACACCCTTAGAAGCCCATGTGTATCATAAAGATGATGATCATGCACATCTTAAGCAGAGTCGTGTCGACCGAAAACCCTACTATTTGCGGTTTTTACACCTTCTCAAGCATTATATTTGATATTAATGTTGCATTTTATGAAGCGATGCTACGTTCCCAGTGTACACAGTTTACTTTTATTTGTTCACGCCTATAAACGCAAACAAACCCCATGATGTTGAAGTTTAAATAAATTGGAAGGACCCCCTCCCCATTTTTCACAGGTTCTTCAACTGTCACTTGCCTCCCTTTAGCTACAGCACAATATGGGCCGACGTCCATACACCGACCGTTTTGACCCCCTTATTTTGACAAATAGTACGCAATATCCCTTCGCATTTAACAATGTGACAGAAGATCAAACATTTCGGTGTCGAAGTTTCACAGCCGAGACGCTGTATGTCAAAGATCATTCCCATCAGAAAGAAAAACTTAATATACCTTGATGAAATTTGCCTCACCTGTTATTGCCCCCAATGTGCAGCTCCACTACCTCCCCGCTCACCCGACACAGGTATAAAAGACAAGCCTGTTACGAGTTCTGCTCCGCAATCAATACGCCCTCTATTGCTCATACGTTACACAGGTGAGACACTGCAAGATATACCACTTAGGAGTGACAGCTGTATGCAGTCAAAGCGAGGACTGGCTTGCTTACGTGTATCTCCTTTGGATTATTGGACTTAAGAGACATCCTATAATTGGCATAGAACGGGATGGCCAATGATGGGCCACGGAGAATGATCAGTCGTACATAATGACATCGGCACAACCGGCATGCTCATAACGTCCAATTAAATCATGTGTTGTTGCCTTTCTCGTTCGTATGTGGTAACCTTAGATGTCCCTTATGAATCATAATCGACGCCCTTAAAGTCTTCATTGCACCGCTGCTAATTTACACAATCATTATTTCGACTGAGTAAGGCACACCGTAGGGATATAGAGTCCCACGCTAAACTTCGTCATTCCATAGAAAATTTGGATGCCATAATCTTCCCTCCATGTCTTATCGGACCTTGGTTTCAACTATGACGCATTTCGACTTTTTTTCTTTGAAACCCTAAGTTACGAACATGCGGCCGATAAAGATAGCTTTAATACGTAATTAGTACTGACGTTTCCAATCTAACTCAATTTCTTTTCATCATAACTGTCCCTCAGACCAAGGAGGCTACACGAACAATTATGCCGCATCAATTACAAATATTTACATTCGATAGAAGTAGACCTGTGTAGCGCTGGTTGCTGACGTTGTTCTACCACTTGCAAATATTTTAGCTGGCTTCAAATGACAGAGTCGTGCGCTATATAATTCATACTCCTTGCTAAATTTTTGACAAAGAAAGCAAAAAGATGTATATTGAAATGTTTTCGAATTCAATTTTTGCTGAAAGTATCAGTCTTACAATTATAAAAGCCTTGCAAGCAAGACCTGTACTGCGCAACTCTTTAAAACCTTCACCAACGAAACAGATATAGTGCCTTTGGGTTTCTCCACGCAGGATAAAAAGCCCTCTTGCCTTGTTTAAAAAGAAAAGGAAAGAGTGCGTAAACCAAAATTTAATGAACCTTAAGTCGCACTTTGCCATTTGCAGACACCATAGATGACATTTGGTCCATCTGTTTTAAGTTTGGGATATGCACAGTAGCCCTTGTCACACAACTCTTTCTTCCCGCGATGATGAGAAAAAATTAATCACGCAACCAACAGGATGAAGATTGGGTTTCAGACCAATTATAATGATTTTACTCCACAGGATCAGTCCTAATTTAGCTTTGGCGCAGCATTTCTGGAGCCAGTCTGACTTGACTGACCCGGCAATGTCACGCATGCGCAAAAGGATGTAAAAAGCCATACAAACTGTGAAAATTGTATATTCGTATATGCAGTAGATCTACTAATGTACTACGGAATTAGTTTTTCTCAAAACTATCAATATCAGGTAGATAATTTCTGATCCAAATGATTGTCTTCGCTACTCAGCAAAAAGCCGAGCTTAGCACATACAAAAATGCCAAGCTGCTTCACCCACAAGGACAGAACTATATCGTAAATATATATATTTTTTAAGTATACTCACTCGCAGAGAAGATGACTTTGTCTAGACCTGGATATATTCTTTATGTTACCCATGGAACCAACTGACATACACGTTTTTAATTTCTATCCAATCATGTTGTGACCTGACTGCAACGTTAGCACAGCATCGCATATATAATCCTTAATATCTTCACAAAATAATCCATTCAGGTCATTCAATTTCGTAAAGGCTAACTTCGCACAAAACGTGGATAAAGGGGCATTCTGTCAAGAGAAAAGTATCTTTTAGATGGGTCTTTTTTGAGCCGTTTTGTCATTACATTCACCCAAATGTTATAAATTTTGATACGTTGTTTTGTCTACCTTAATCATCCTGCATCTCCGGAACAATAAGCAAACTCGATAAATGTCCTTTTTGTTGACGAGGAAGTCAAAACGTATGATGTTTACGTGTGTTAATGAGTATGCTTTGAATTCAAATTGTAGAAAAGAACTGTGAAAAATGTTCTTACATCTACGGTGCAAACATCGTTAGCGTCTTAGACATTCTGTATAGCAGGTTACAATGTTAATATTACAGAGCTCTATGGCAATGCCTATCTTCTTGTAAAATATACAGACAAATTTGTCCCTGTTGCTATATATATATATATATATATATATAAATATATATATATATATATATATATATATATATATATATATATATATATATATATATATATATATATATGAACTTACGAAAAAAAATCAAGGCAAACTGGGTGGCGCTTGTTACATATTTTCTGATCCGAAAAACTATGTGGTCTCAACCAATATATATCGTTTTACACATTGAATGAAACGATGGAAAATGTCTTTGTTTCTTGTAAACACACTAAAATTGACACAGCTTTGTGTATGTCAGGTTGGAGTAGGAACACACATACATACACATTTATGTATATATATATATATATATATATATATATATATATATATATATATATATATATATATATATATATATATATATATATATATATATATATATATATATTTACATAGAGAGAGAGAGAGGGAGAGAGAGAGAGAGAGAGAGAGAGAGAGAGAGAGAGAGAGAGATCATAACATTGTTTGTTGTCGATACGAAGAATATCAACGAACAGTGGGTGCAGAACGAGTGAGCGAAGCGAACGAGTTCTGCTATATGGCACCCAGTGGCAGTGGGAGTTGATATTCTTCGTCTCGAGAACAGACCATGCATCGATCTGTTTAACTCATGTTTGTCTACTTCAATCAGTTGTACCGCAGCAGATGCCAAATGTTCCAGCAGATATTCAGCAGTCTCGCTGACAACATGCGGCGCCATCGTTACCCGAAAATAGCTTAGTCTATAATAATAAATCGTATATCGATACTTCCGGTATTATGTACTCTGCCGAACAGTAGGCCTATTATAACACTTTCTAGTGATTATTTTGATAGGGTCCATAGTGGTCTGGCTTTTATGGTATTTATACATTTGCTTTATAGCACTCAAATCGACCGAAATTATATATATATATATATATATATATATATATATATATATATATATATATATATATATATATATATATATATACCATACATATTATTTGGTCATTGCTTAAACAGCTATGCTGATTTAAATATGGGTAATGTTTCCGAAGAGGATACATCCCAAGTTCAAAGGATTCCAGATAAATCACGAGAACAAGGGATGTATCCTTTTTATACCATGCCTTCTTTGTTTTCAGGAATATAAATGCATTTTAAAATGTATACACCAAAGCAAATTGGTCCTGTGTTGAAATTTAGCCACGGAAATTAAAGCAGGGATATATGTGTATGCAGGTGATATATATATCCCTTGAGAAAACAAAGGAGGCATGGTATAAATACATATCCATTTGATAATTTTCACGAAAACCTGTCACTTTGCACTCAACCCAGAGTTTGAAAAATCCGAATTACTTTACTTTAGGAGGTATTTATGTTTACTTTTCCTCTATCTTGTGTTTGTTCGAGTTTGTATAATTTAAGCAATACTGTTTTGGGGGGTTTTGGGGGTTGTTTTTTTTTTTTCGTCTACACTTCATAACTTACTTTATTTACGTAAGAAACGTTGGTAGGTTAAACATTGCTTTGACTCGCCCACGGCATTTACTACATGGTAACGCACGATATGTAAAATATAAATCATTTCAATCCTTGAAATTGAAGGTACAAACACTGTAATGCACGCATATATGGGTAGGCAAGAGCATTCTATATGTGTTCATCAGTGATTACAGGTTGCCATATTATACATAGCAAAACAATTAAAGCAAAGCGAACAAGTTTTGTTTTTCTATTTTTTTTCAAAGAAAATGGAGGTTCCACACTGACTGTGTATTTTCCACACATTATATATACATTTTTATCTTTGATTTATTTTTTAAGGAAAAAGAAAGACGTAAAATCGACTAAATAGCACTTTATTTTATGGAAGGAAACATCAAAGGAACTCACTGGTATGGCACTGCAGCGAAAACCGGATTAAGTGAGCTTTAACACCGGACAAGTGCGTTGTAACACTCTCATAGCAGCCTCTCGACAGCCTGTCGGCAGGATCTGGTCACCATACGGCAGGTGTGCACATATCAAAGCATGGTGCACTATGCAAATCAAACCGAACCAAACACACACACACACACACACACACACACACACACATATATATATATATATATATATATATATATATATATATATATATATATATATATATATATGTATATATATATATATATATATATATATATATATATATATATATGTATATATATATATATATATATATATATATATATATATATATATATATATATGTATGTTTGCAGGTCCTATTTAAATATTTCAGTCTGTTTCAATGCAACGGCAAGAATTTTTTTTATTCCTTATAAAAACACAACAGTCATATTCCAAAATATGTCAATTGATATAATACCAAGTCATGATTATTACGTTGGTTTACTGATGCGGTTTTCGTGTCTGTTTCTTTGTGCTGTTTGTCGTTTCCCCCCACGGGGCGAAGTAGTGAGCAATGTTGTATTTGTGTCGAAATTGTTGACACAGTCAAAGTCACTATCCCAAAAATTCTCCTGAAATTTGGCCTGTAAACCGTATGATCTGGGGAATAACGGGAAACGCTTTGCCCGTTGCCACATGTTTTTGCAAGTAAATGGATCCTGGAACTCGCCAAGAAACCGCAACTCGTTTCTGTTCCATCGGTGGGCGTACATGTCCTGCGGTATCGGTTAGCTAAAGCACATTATAGACACTTTTGAGGAACACTCTAAAGCAAAGCAGATGTAAGCATTCTGGGCATGTTTATTGACTAATTCCGTAAGAGAAACATAGGGTGAAAATGTAATGACATGGTTCTTTTTGTGTGCAGTATAAGTGTTATCTGCACGATATAACATATGCTGGTCAAAGCTACAAAGACACACACACACACACACACACACACACACACATACACACACACACACACACACGCATATATATATATATATATATATATATATATATATATATATATATATATATATATATATATATGTGTGTGTGTGTGTGTGTGTGTGTGTGTGTGCGGGTGTGTGTGTGTGTGTGTGTGTGTGTGTGGATTGTGAAATGCTAGGTCTGGCACAAGTCTCGTGAGTTTTTTCCCGTTTCTATTTAAATCACAATAACTTTCAAACAAGCTGGAGCTGGCCCCAGCGTCACAACATCTTGATTGACAGCAGTAGCAAGGACATCCACGCGTCAGTCAGGATTGCAATTTCCATCAGGATGAGACAGGTCCAGCAGAAGCATAAGGATTACTTAGAGGTTTTCCATAAAATTACGCGAAAACCACGACGATAAGATTTTGTCTTGTGGGAGGCTGTTCCTACCGGAGGCAATCATTTTTGTTTTAATTGTAAAAATATTCTGACAAAGCATCACCTTACTGCACTTCATGATCACTATGATTGAAATTTTGGTTACTGTTTCATTCCTGATGTACATAAATTCAATTTCCTTGTAGTCCTCAGTGAACTGACTTGCGCAAGCTGGTTCGGAAATGTTTGGTTACCGCTGCACTTTTTGCTACGGCACTTCACATTTTGCACCCGCAATGCACGGTTTTCCTGGCTACTGTGTCATTATTGATTTACGTAAATTCATTTGACTCCATGCAGACCTTTATTAACTTATTCGTAAAAAAGACACATAACGGAAAGAAAGAAAGAAAGAAAGAACGAAAAAAGAAAGAAAGAAAGAAAGAAAGAAAGAAAGAAAGAAAGAAAGAAAGAAAGAAAGAAAGAAAGAAAGAAAGAAAGAAAGAAGTTTACATTTGGTACATTTTTTTACAATTATGCGGCACTTTTCACCACTGTACTTAAGAATTCTAGTTATGGTTTCGTGGTTGCAAGTCGAACGATTGTTTGAAAGTATTCCAATAAATCACTCTTCAGCACAACATTGTGTTGGAACTACATGTCTGAAGCACTTCCAAAAGTGATGAACTGTGTTGTTTGAACTCCCGAGACTGATCATTTTAGACCTAGGTACATTTTAAAATGTATTATATATATGTATATATATATATATATATATATATATATATATATATATATATATATATATATATATATATATATATATATATATATAGTAGTATTGTCATAAACGGAATCATTGTGCTTGTTGAGCACTTTTAGAGTTTATGTTTGCAAATGCCTTGCTTCACTGCAATTTATGACACCTCAGTCGTAAATTGTTAATTCTCTATGAGCGTGGGTAGTACAACTATTCAGAACAACTTTATTTAGTAGGCCTACAAAATTGTTTGAAATTCCATATTATAACGAAACAGAATACTGCCATATCTCCTCTTGTACTTTTGGATATACAATTTTGACAAGAAAGAGAGAGAGAGAAACAGAAAGATAATACGTCTTTTTTAATATAAATATGTTGTAGTGTATTAGGTTGTGTTTGAATTGACATAAATTCGAACCTACTGATTAACAGATTTGCCGCTGTTTTTGTTTGTTTTTTTTTTAATTTTTTTGAAATTGTTTAAAAATTGATGAAATGTATTTAGTTTGATTAAAAACTCAGTTCGTTTAAATGGATACTGCCAGAGAGGACAAGGCCTGCCAACCTGTTGCCTCAGTAGTTCGGTGCTATCATCTACCCAGGTTATACCTGTTTATCTGCCTATCCATCTTTCTACCTACCTACTTAACCTGCCAAGATACCTTTGTGTACGCGTTCTCCTTCACCTACCGACCCACGTGTACTTGTCCACTTATGAACCTATTTATAGACCTCTTATCTTCTCACTTACTTCCATCTTCCGCTATCACTTTTAACTACATCCTTAATTTACCTACCCTAAGCCAGCCTATCGCAATCTGCCTGTCCATCTAGCTTTTGTTGCCCAGTCATGTACTCCTTTGTATTTACTAACCAATCCGCTTATCTGCCCTTAATGTTTTTAACGACAAATGTACCCTCTATAAATTGTACGGAATCATTTTGAAGATACACGTACTTGTACATGTGTACCCTCTATAAATTTTACGGAATCATTTTGAAGATACACGTACTTGTACATGTATCTTCAAAATTTCATGAAAGCTTGCAAGTATATTATCAAGACGATCATGTTTGTGGTTCATGTCCCTTTTATGTCAAATAATGATTGGGGCCCGTTTAAATGATCACCTGGTTCTTAATGTAAACCACTGATCGTTCAAACATACATTATATATATATATATATATATATATATATATATATATATATATATATATATATTCACCTTGTGCATTTCAGTGTCAATTTTCTCTATCAACAAATGCTTCTGACATAAAGTACGTGTAGCCTAAGATGATAAAAAAAGCATGAATTTTATGTAGTTTGTCGCAATGTGGTGTAAACTCTTCTTTCCCAAGTAAACAAGAGCTTTCTTAATCGCCATTGGACTAAAACACTTGACCATTTTAGCACATTTGAATGCGATGACTCCCCTTTGAGGCAATGGCTGTTTGCTGCGTGTTAAAAATCCTTTGCAAAAATACTTTCCACGGACAAAAACCACGGTCTCTGCTTAGAGTACGTTTGGTCCTTTGGAAAAATCTAATAAAAAGACATGTATAATGTAGGGTTTTGATAAATGTATAACTCATTGGTGCTGGCCAGCTTCTCCGCCCCCGGGCTACGCTTTGAAGTTCAAATGACAGGTTGGCGCACCGAACTTGGGTTTACATGGCGGCATATGAGCGCGTATTTATGAATAAACCATACTCAGAACCTTCTTTGTTTCTAATTATCAAGAGATGTGTGGAAATCCAAAAAGGGTAATTCGCTAAAAGCAACGAGACGTAATTAGCTGTATGCATCACCAAACCACGGTGCATGTGTTCGCCCGACCTGGTTTTCAGTCGGATGGATTGCCCGCGAGTTTCACTCATGCTTTGAGAGTGAATATTCCACTTCACTGCTCACGACTACGTCACGTAACTATAAAGACCGCTCTCTCAGGGAAGTACACGAACGTAGTTTTGGCAGGGAAATGGAAACACCGAAAATTGTCAAAATGTCTGCAAAAAGTATTTAGTTGTCTTCCTATCTAATTTGAATGTTTAAAGCTGAGTTCAGATCTTGATTGTGATCTCTCTCTCTTTCAAAGACTCCCTTCGTGGCCCAACCAATCTAGAACATCTCTCTGCTTTCTGCTCGTCAGCGAGATGGCAAAACGCCGCTACACAAGATAAAAATGCACTGGAATTGCGTCGGATCAATGTAGACGACAAGGGTAATTTACGGGTTGAAAAAAAGGGGGCGGGACATGCATTCCGATGTAAGTTAGACACATTGCAAACATGTTACCAGTCAAGAATACAAGCTTTGACACAAGAAAAGACGTCTGTCGTCCAGCATTTCACGATCAATGTCGCAGCAATGTGTCCAAAAAAAACCAAACAAACGAACAAACAAACAAACAAACAAACAAACAAACAAACAAACAAACAAACAAACAAAACACCATACTTTACGTGAAGCAATACAACTATCATGCAAAATTTTAAATTTAGAAAACCGACATGACGAAAACGGGGATACAATCAAATCCGCTATCTCTTGGAACAAAAAGGGAGGAAACTCCATTTGCTTCCCCGCAGACAATCAAAACTACATATAAGATGCAATAATTCAATGGCTCGACACATTTGTCCCGATATTGGTCCCAATTTGACTCACAAAACAAATATTTTAAAGTATTACTTGGATGTTCGGATACGTTAATCCATGGTAGTTGTCCAGGTAAACTAAATATTACGGTGTAAATGAAACCCCTTTGCAATGGTTTAAAAGTAAAAGTTTAAAACGTATTGGTAGGTTGCAGTACACAACTTTTTATCACACACACACACACATATATATATATATATATACACATATATATATATATATATATATATATATATATATATATGTGTGTGTGTGTGTGTGTGTGTGTGTGTGTGTGTGTGTGTGTGTGTGTGTGTGTGTGTGTGTGTGTGTGTGTGTGTGTGTGTGTGTGTGTGTGTGTGTGTGTGTGTTTCCTATGTCATGGCAATTTTGCCGTCCTAGCTTGGGTACTTTTACGTAACTGCATTTTTAGGTTATAGAAATCTACTGTTTGACTCACTGGTCTGAATCATATATCGTCCATACAGATTTACATTTTAGAACAACAAACATTCTTAAAATCGAATTTATTTATTGAAACTTAGAGCTCTGAACGTTTTGTTCCTGTACCTTCAGAAAAGAATTCTTGCATATTTCAACGATATTTCACACATGTACACGTAAAGCAACACAATCCAGCTAGAATTCTCCACAATAATACAGCTGGAATTCTAGTCCAGCTAGAATTCTTTGCAAGTGGCTATTCCAAAAAGAAATAGAACCCGTAAATTATCAGACTTTTTATCCCTGCACTCCGTAAAATTGTGCAAAATATGCAAAAATTAGCTTTATTAGTGAATACATTGAAATACGTGCTATCATAGATTTTGTGTGAACTGATGCCCCCTGTCTTTGCCTTATTTCAATACAACTGTTATGTATGTGCAATATATCATATTTCTGTCGTTATATAGAATAAAAATAGTTCTGATTTGAGACATGGATAACACAAAATGCAGGACGTTTCATTCACGCAACGAAGCTCAATTAACGTGTAGACAGTAACTGACATGACAGCGGCTCTCTGCTAACATTTCAAAAAAATATCCATCACAAGGTTATGGTAATGTGATGATGATGACAAAGATATTATTGTGGAGGTTTAAACTGTCTAGACTTCAATGCATGAATGACTTTGATAATTCTAACAAGGTTGTTAAGGGTATATTCTATAGTGAGCCATACAACAGTGTTTTAACGTAAAAAAGGTCAGACGAATCATGAAGTTGTGAAAATTGATCCGAATATTATTGTAATATGTAGAGACAAATTATTGAGGATATTTCCCTGGCTCCCACAAGCTGTAGCTAATTAACTTCCTGACACCAATTTGTTTTAAGAGGCGTTCAGCTTAATATCATTCGTTTGTATTCTACCTGTTATAGAATAAGTGTACAGATAACGAAACAAAAAAAGTTTGTCTTAATGCAACTTTGTGCTACTTAGCCCCAAAGATTATTTAAATTTTGAGAAATATCCCGCCTGCCTTATTGTTGAGGAAAATTTATTACCATTAAAAATGGCTGAACAAATATAACACGTTTAGCTGGTTAGATAATGTGTCAAGTTTTGAGTCGATCAGGATTACAAATACTTTTATTTTCTGGTAAGAATGATTCACTTTACAAATTTTGCAAATTATGACCACTTATGAAGCAAGAAAATTCCCACTTATTCATCAGCTTACCTATATTTTCCTATTCTTGGCATAAACAACTGTAAATTAATGATGTTTGTCAAACGCAAAAAAAAAAGAAGAAAAAAAATTAAGCCCGAATGCTGAATTATTAGGTTCTACCGTGAAACAAGCAATTCAATTGATGGAAAAGAAAACAGTGTAATTGCTAAGATAAGAACATAAAGTTAATTTACAAAAGAAGATGACAAAAATAATAACATGAATTATTAGAATAATATATATTTTATTTATGATTTATTAATGAATCTGATGCTAGTGCACTTAACCATGAACAAAAGTTTTATGTTGTAACATACTGTTGTATAGGGCTCCAGTCACAAATAAATTTTCAGTCAAATAACATGCTCTTCGCTTGGAATCCCACAAAGTTCAAGGCCTAAAACCTGGTACAGACAAACTTTCAGAAATGGAACTTCAAATATATACATATGCTTTACGTAATAAGCAAAGAAATTTTCCTACTGGATGCGGAAAGGTAAACGTAAGGTAGATCTTATATTTTTCTCGATGCAACATTACTCCTCTCTGCCCCAATTTGCCATCTGAGTCAACAGCAGGTATTCACATTAACTATACTGACTACAGACCTACCCTTGTTCCATCGGTTGTTAGGCAACAGAATTATGTCTGCGCAATGGTGATGGGACTTGGACTAGTTATGTTTTCGTAACCATTCAGATATAACTTTTAGGCTTTAAAACTAAGTAAATGTAAATGACTACTCTTTTTTGCATTTTTAATTGATTACTTTTATCAAAGTAGCACATTTGGCACCGCTTAATAGATGAATCTGCCCACCTTCCTGTCAAGTTCCTTGCTCCAAACTGGGTGGCAGCACTGAACCACAGTTGATATGAATAAGCCCTACTGCGTTCTTTGATGGACTTCTGGCAATATAAGCCCTCCCGAAAAAGCTGTTGAGCTGGCGAATCTTATATATATATATATATATATATATATATATATATATATATATATATATATATATATATAGTGTGTGTGTGTGTGTGTGTGTGTGTGTGTGTGTGTGTGTGTGTGTGTGTGTGTGCGTGTGTGTGTACGACTAGCTTTTAGGGTCTGCAATGAAAAGTACTTTACAGAGTAATTTCAATCGGAATCAGAATAGTGATTTAAACAAAAAAGACCTAGCATTTCTCCGGATAAGTAGGCAAAGGATTTAATCTGGCGGTAGCTACATCAGTTACAGTACTTGACAATTATTCTCGCTGATGGTTCATATATATATATATATATATATATATATATATATATATATATATATATATATATATATATTTATATAAGTTAGCCGCTTTCTCAATTTCCTGTTTGCGATAATCCAAATCAAATTTGTCAGTTGATGTTGGCCATTGCCAAGGACTCTTTCCATATCACGTTAACTGAATGATAGCGTGGATAGAAATGCACACGACAAGTCGTTAACTTAACCCTTTGTTAATTTAAGTGAGATTAGTATAAAAAAAACTCCGTGTATCCCTTAAAGCCCCCCCCCCCGTACAAGCGCGTTACCTTTTAATTCTGAGAACAAGTTTACAAAATATATAGAGGAAAAGAAAAAGAAAATACTATAACGCGCCAAAAAAGTCATTCAAACTGCCGATATCTATCGATTTGAAAACTATGAAACAGAAAAGACCCTTTTGCAGATTGGGAGCTGACATATGTTCTATCTAACTTCCCACCATAGAACTGAGAACTGTATATTAAATTACTATGTCTCAACTCTTATGTGCTGAATCGAATCTGTGGAACACGCGCCCTGTACCACGAGAAAATCTGGTATGAAGATGGCCCGTCCACGAGGAACAAATGTGATACGACACGCCAAGGATGACAGGCTGATCGCTCAATAATATGTGGCTTTATACAGGGTATATAACAAAACATGGACTTGCCATCTGTGTTGGCATTAGAACCCTTTGTTACTGGATACATAATGAAACTGTCACTTCCATTTTCGTTGAAAAAAGACATCAGCTATCCCCTAGTGGAGAAGTGCAGATGATATAGCCAGTGAATTAGCCATGCGCAAATATGAGGTCGTCCACTCTCATGTTTCTCATATAGATGGCACGCGCAATAAAGTAGATTTGAATATAAAGTTTATACCAAGACGCTCGTGTTTACTGCACATAAAGAGGGAAAAATTCATTAGACGGTTTTTGTGAAAGGTGTAATAAAAATGCCATGAACAACCTCCAGTTAATAATGAATGGCTATTTGAAGATGAACGTGAATCTGCGTGGCTTTAAACGAATAAAAGCTTAACTCTTCGCCCCCTGAAACCAGCAAGAAGGTCCTGAACACAAAATACCGTCTGCTCTAATGCTTCTATTTATGTTCAAGCTAGAAAGAGAATAGTTTGAGAAGCGGATGTGAGCCCTATTTGGGCTTATCCTCCATCCCCAAGGTTAATAGCTGACCGGCCTAGGCGTTTGGTGATAAGTGTCAAAGTTTCCAACCGATGCAAGGAGATTTAGTCACTAAAGCTCATAAGACAACGAGAGGGTTAACAATGCGCGCCTTTTATGTCCCTCGTTCATCTATATGGACAGAGCCTGCAGCAGAGGATCATCTACTCATTTTAATTTGCCTGCACATATATTTTATATCTTCTTGGCCACGGATTCTAGCTTTCTTTAAATGAGTTTACACGGTCATCCCTCTTAGAATCATAACCTGAGCATTCAAAATATATCCCACGGGCTTTTGAGGAGACTATAACACCCCACCCGGGAGCAAAACTTTATAAATATACGATGTTCGTGTCTGTTTGAATATATATGACGCTTTTATACACAAAAAGTGTCAATCTGTTCATAGCGAGGCTAAAATTATATCCGGGAGGGAATAGAAAGAGAAACATAGGATTACCTGAAACTAGGAAGTCCGATTTTATTGACTCGTGACAACTGATCATTAATCTTCCGTCACGTTCATATCATCTAAGAACCTACATTATGGCAGAATTAGCGTGAGTACAAATGCGCCTTTCCTCTCTATTGGAATTTGCGTTGAATGTTGGGCAATGATCTTAGACACGAAACGAAACAATGTAATGCACGAACCCCGGCTGTGAATTCTTTTCTGGGGAGCAGACAGTCGATTCACACTAGATAGTGAAAAAACAAGAGGTCTCCGCCTTTACTCGTCTGCTAAACAAACAACTAAATAAGCACCAGAAATACAGCTATGAGTGTGCAAATTAAGTATACATATATATATATATATATATATATATATATATATATATATATATATATATATATATATATATATATATTATTATTATTATTATTATTATATTCAGTATGTTTAGAAGTGGTATTTGCCACATTTATTGTACTTAACGACACCAGTCAAAAATCTATTAAAACGAGAAGTTTATGACATTTAGAAGTTTATAAAATTTTATCAATTGGCACTGTTCATCACTTGCTATAAGAACAGATGTAATTCATTGTGAATGGGGATACCGGTTACCACCAGTGTATTTAACATAATGTCAAACCGACCGTGGATAATTTTGTTTATTTTGAGATTATGAGACATTTTGATAAAACATTATGTTGTCTGTTATGTGTCCCAATTTGCAATTTCTCGCTCTGATTTTAACTGAAATGTAAATTATTTTCTCAGTAAGCTCTTCAAAGCAATGGGATATCGGGTATTTTCTGTGCAGTTCATTTTGAAACGCGTATCAAACGGTTCCGCCAAATTTACCATTTGTAACAACAGACTTTTTTTTTTTATTTTTGTAAAAAATATAAAAAAAGGAAATCTTGCGACAAGTCCGTGATACGTCTCTTGTGGATACCTATATTAGGATCCTAATGGCACAAGTTTGGCCATTTTATCTTGAATGTTTTTTTTTTCGACATACATACATGTACGACTTCTCAGAAACATCTTTTTGAGCAAAATGCTTGAGCTAATACAGCTATTTGGAATTTTGAGTTCCAGCATTTAGTACAGCAAAGCCTTGCGACCAATTGAATACATATATATTTGGAATGCATATGTTTGGATATTTGGCCCAGAAATGATGTCACTTTACCCGGTTCAACATATTTGATGATCAAACTACACGAAGTAGTTCATCGTCATGATTTCACTACAGCTTTAAACTATTTTCATGTCAATGTCTAAATAAGACACAATAATGTCGCCAACAAAATTACGACAACTAATAACCATAATGAAATCCAAAAAGTATACAGGCCTAAAACAGCAAATTACATGTAGCCTGTGTCATAAGTTCCAAATTTATTTTCTAATATATATATCGAGTCTTATATACATTGAAGGCCGATGTCATACCTGGCCCAAATATATCATCTGTCATCTGATACACTTGGTGAAAAAAAATGGAATTAAACTTATAAATCTCGAATTTTCTAGCGCAACTAATCTCGACTGTTGCGTGGGTGTTTATCCGGGTTATCCTCCATTGATTTAACAGTCAATGCGAGTCATACCCTTAAGAAGGTGCGAAATGAAACGCGTAGGTTGGAGGGAGGAGGAGGAGGCAATGCAACATAACTTTATTTGAAGACATTCTCTTAGGCTTGATTGCGTAAACTATTTGCAGCCATTTTAGTGTGATGTGGTTCAATCGTAGCTTTCAAAAACTCACGAAAGTTCAGAGGAAATAATTCAAAGAAGTTAACACATTCCTGCAGCTGTTTAAAAACACTCATTAATCATTCCGGAAGCAACATTGTTACAATGTACAATTACGATGTTTGTAAAGACCATGCCGTTACGACTGTTCAAATTATAAGCATACCACCCCGATTTAACTGTAGTACTTTCTTTTGCTACGAATGACAATGTGTAGTGTAGTACTATATTTTTAACAGATGGATGTTTTAGCTTTGTACCAGTTTTCATCACAGCCTGCCCCCACCCCCACCCCCACCCCGTCACAGTGTTCTCTGAATGTACACAGTGGATACGGAGCCAGTTAATTACCTAGAACGCACGCCATTCGTGTAAAATACAAACGCCCAGGCATTTTATCCTCTGCGCTTTTATTTTGTCACGAATGATGTGTTGCTCAGCCCACAGTAAATGTTAAGTACAATCGGCAAGTATACATGTGGACTCGACGCAACCGGAACAGTGGGCACACAATTTGACATGAAGTGCTTTGATGTAGTATCCATATCAATTCAAGCCATATAATTTGACGGAATATCTCTTCTGTGCTAGAACTGTCTTGAATTTCCGTCTCAAATGTCAAATTTGCATATGGTTTCTATATAAAAACCTCGTTGTTGTTCTGAGACTTCTGCATGCTGTTTCTCATGATTAGACTTTCTCAGCCATTGTTTATTATCACTTCAGAATTTGTGCACTATATATCACTGAACAAAAAAGGATTTATTTTCCCAATTTGTCCCAATTGATGCTCATACTTGAAACCAAATTGGCCATTTTAGACACAGAGCACATAAAATTTCCACTAAAACATCCAGCATGGAGAAGATGTATGCGTTTTTGGGTGGCTCCACGTTGCCGCGCAGGCGCACTAATACTAATTCCGACCACAATCTCCGAGCACCAGTTCTATCTTTTGGACAATACGAGTGCACTGAGGACTGTGGAATTACAGCTCAGAAACTCTTTATTTGGCCAATGAAACATACTAATTGACAAGTACAGTTCGCACTATTTGATCCCACCAACTCAATTCAAACTGGCCCCTGGAGACTCCCATTGAGACAGTTTAATGTCGCTGTTATGGAGCCATCCATTTCAGAGTAATATAAATCTATGAAGATGGCTTTGTAAGAAATGCATGAGCAAACTGTGGTTACACTACAATAGAAATATACAGACGTGTCAGCATACAGCAGAAAATATAACACCCACCGTGTACACATGCATAAGTCATAACAGCCGGCCATTGCTGCCTGCTCTCACTACAATACTTTATGTGATACTTTAGTAGGAAAGATCCTTTAATTTATTTGTATATGCCTTGGAAACTGTTAGTAGGCCTATATTTTTTCTTAAATGTGTACTGGAATTTTATATAAAGTGTGAAAAAAGTCATATATATACATATATGAATGCATGCATATATATATACATTTATATATATATATATATATATATATATATATATATATATATATATATATATATATATATATATATATATATACGCCCATTTTTGACAAGTGTGTTCCGGTGCGCACAAAATTGGCCCAAGTGTAAACGTAACGTCGATGTATCCATCACTCCCATAAGATAATGTAACATGTTTTTGCGCAATAAAATGCACAATTTAAATCCATAAGGTTCACAGAGGTGCGTGTAAAAGATGCAATTGGATTACCTAGAAACGCAAATAAAAATTATTCCGAGGTTGAAAAACAAGAGTTTTTGCACGCTCACCGTGGCATGTTGTTGAGATTATAGTGTTTAAATGTTGGTTTATACTTCCAGCCTCGTTCTCGATTCACCAATCGGGGGGTTGTCCAGAAATTTTCCACGAGCTGACGTTGCACTTGGTGACTGGTCTCCAAATGACCCCTGCATTTTGAGGCCATGCATCTTTGCCCATGATGCATTCTCCAACACAAAAAGGTGAGGTGTGATGATATCAGTAACCTGGGGATCCCGGTGTTTTAAAGGAATCATAACAACTGTAACTATCCAGCTTTCCAAATTCATGTGTCATCTTCGCGAAATTGATATATTTATGAAAGATTTGATGCTGCCGAGACACAAACGCTGACTGACTGAGACGGAACATTTAACAATTGTTATCAACATGTAGGTGTATTATTTTGCTCTGCGTTGTGATGAGATTGTACCTGCAGTTCTACTGGATTATAATTTGCTCGACTTTCACACGAAAATCTTATGTTTCTCCTCATTGAAACGGAAAACACGAAAGGCCTCTCGGAACAAATGCTGCGTGAATTCATGGACGGAAATAGAAAACCCTGTCCGATACAAGATGAAAACACGTTGAGTTGAAGCCTGTATCATGGCACTTTTTTCCCAATTGTTTAATCACAAATATTCAGTATGCATCACTGACAGACTGGCCTTTACTTAGACACACCGATGCAAACTATGTTGCCTATAGTTTAAGGTTAATGCCACAATATTAGATATACATTGACCTCGACTTGAGAGAGGTCAACTATAAGAAAGAGAAGTAACACGATCTGAGGAGTAAAAAAACAAAACAAAAAATACCGAACCAAAAAATATCTTATTTGATGCCGACACCGTACTGTTGGTATAAATATATATATATATATGAGATTAAAAAGCGAAAAAAATCTAAAGATGGTCATGTGTTTTGAGGTGATACTCATTCACGTACTAACGACAGTTTTATTTGGTATGTACTGGCTCGTTTCTTTGTGTTTTTCAGTATGGCATTTTTTTGCATCAATTTAAGAATGACTGTATGTTTGCTTTGCATTGCACGCACAAAATAGTGACGGATTGCATTATCTGTTCCACACTATTTTACGGAAGAGTCACCGGTGTATTAGTGAACAGTAGGCAACTTCCAATTCTCGTTGCGTCGCGTTCAGGCGGGATATGATGAGTTTGATTTTTTATTATAAAATTTTCAGTACATATCTCACTTAGTGTTTAAATAGCAGCCTATATACATGTCAAGACCTGTAAGGAGAACAAACCCCATTCCATAAAATGAATATAAGCAAAGGAACACAAATAGGATTTTCAATCCGCACACACTTTCGAGATTGCCGACAGAACAGGACAGATATCAGAACTGATGGAACAGTCCACTAAATACTATGACCTGTTCTTATGTGGGTATTCTTTTCACATCATGCAACCTAAAGTCTAATATTGGTCCTTTATAAGTGATAGGTGGTGGCTTATTGGGAATGTAGGATTCTTTCTCCATTACTTCTGGCCGCAACCTTTATAATGTTTCGAAATTGGCAGGACTCATGAACCGCAAAGCCGATAAATTATATTTATTCATTTTTTTAATTGTTTATTTATTTATTTATTTTATATCTATATTTATTTATTTACTTTGGAGTTTTTTTGCTCTTTATTTTACATTTCTTTTATTTATCTTTTCGCCATCTTTCAGGATTTTGAAAGTGGTCTTACTCGAACACGGTTTGGGTCTCGAGACACAAATTTCACTTCAAATATGCGTGAGCGCAACCTCCAACCTGGTTTTTGTTTTTTGTTGTTGTTTTTTTTTTTTTTTTTTTTTTTTTTTGTTGTTGTTGTTGTTGTTTTGTTGTTTTTTGTTTTTGCTTTGTTTTTTTGTTTTTGTTTTGTTTTTGTTTGTAATATTGTTCCTAGTTGTAACATAAGTATAATTGTATTCCGACAGCAATAACGGTAATCCTTCCTCGAGAGGAATTCATATAGTCATGGTGACTGTTTTCCAATAGTTTTTGAAATAAAATATGTTTTAACAAACCTGTTTTTCGTGTGACTTTGGCATACTAGTACTTATTGCAAAATCTGACATATGCATCAGATTTTGGTTTTTTACGGTGGTGAACATTCATTTCCCCAGTATGTTTTCGCGAACGCAGAGAATCCTAAATTCAGTAAATAGTCCAGTTCCGTTGCCTACATATTTGTAAAAATTCACTATAAAGACTATTTATACTCTGCATATCGTTATGAAGCAGGCGGAAGTATTCATATTCAAACATATTTACTGCTGACCTGTTCTGGTCCTCTCAGTTGCTAGGCAATGGAACTATGTTTCCACCATGATGAGGGCACAAGGCTTGTTCCAGTAGCGTTACTTAAGAATCTAGAAATAAGGCTTCTTCTTCAAAATAAATGAAATGTTCTATGTGTGTTTGGAATTTTCTATGTTTTAAAACATAGTGAATGACCTTCAGCTTATTGCTTTCTCAAGTTGTTACTTTAATCCCAGAAGCTACTTTGCCCCCCCCCCCTCCCCTTAATACCTGTGCATGAATCCGCCCTCCTTCACGTCAAGTTCCTTGCTGCAGTCTAGTGGTTGCGCAGGATCACAGATAATGCATACCTCCTGTTGGTTACGGTTTTCCACTATTTACACAAGAAATGTCTAATCTGCTCGCATACTGTCAAAGTTTAAATCAGTCAGCCTATTTGCTCCCTGCAAAATCGTGAAACGTGCGCAATTTACATGTATGCGCTTTCAGTTAAACGTCTTAATCGAAAACGTGAAATTCACAAGTTCATTGCTGTTGAAGGCATTGATCCGGGAGGTGCAGGGAACTAAGCAGAAAGGATAATAATTATGTCATGTTTTGATAGCGTTACCTTTGAATATATAAAAAAGTTAGTTTTATTAGTCATGAGATATACAATTAACTTATATTCTACTAACAACTTAAGAAAACAAAAGCAAATTGGGTGCCGCTTAAATATGGCACCCTAAAAACAAAGAAAGGTATCTGCGTTTCGAAACCGGGTGTCCAGTTTTTGTGTCGACAAAGTTATTGTAGGTTAGTATTTAAACGCTGTGCAGAAATAAGCGGGCCATATATCTCTAGAAAACCTGTGTCATCTGCCTAGAGCTTGACATCGCAAATAATATTTTCAGTAATGTCATTGATAAAAACTAGCAAATACAGGGGCCCAGGGATGGCACTCTGAGGGACCCCTGCCTCAACTGTAAGCAAAGAATACTGCCCGTTCATGGTTACACATTGGAAACGGCTAGATAAATAATTACTCATTAGTATAAGGACAGGGCCGTCTATACCACGTTGTTTTAGTTTAAAGATAAAGTCTTCGTGTCACACATGGTCAAAGGTCTTGCGTGTGTCTAAAAAGACTATCTTGGCGTCTTTTTTCGGTTCCAGGCCTATATAGTTATTATGAACAATTTTGACAAGTTGATTCGTGGCAGAATCGTTGGGTTTAAAGCCGGAATTTTTAGCGGTCAGAAGTCCATGAAGCATGAAATATTCATAGAATACATTGAAAATCAATCTTTCAAAGACTTCAGATACATTACACAAGAGATAGATAGGGCAATAATTACTTTTATATTGTTTTTCAGATTTTTGAAAACAGCACAAACATTGAAAATTTACCATGAGTCAGGATAGCTGGAAGAAGCAATAGAAGAGTTAAAATTTTAGTAAGTGACCGACAGATACAAGGGGCTGTATACTTTAATGTGATATTTCCTATAACGTCCGGACCAGACGCGGAGGCAGTCTTGAGGGATGTATCAACAGTAAAGAAATTAGGCCTAGCTTCCGTTCTTTACACAAATTCAGGAAGAAGCATAGGGTTGTTTTCCTTTCGAAGTTTACATTGATCATGAGAATATCTATTAAAAAGTTTGCACTCATCAGCATTGCTGGTAATAAAACTGCCCTTTTTCCAGAGGAGGAGGAATGGAAGAATAGAATTAATTTTCGAGCCAAGGATGCTTTTGGTCATGTTCCACCACCTTTCGGGATTAGTATCGCTGGAAGCAAGTTCGTTGCGGTATTTGGTAAAGTACGATCTCATAGAACTAAGGATAGAATTAACAGCAGAATTTCGCAATCATTTATAATAGTTATAAAGTTCCTCAAATTTGAGTGTTTGTGATAAAGTTAGAGGGAGGAATTTATTGCAGTAACGCTTAAAACGAGACCTTGCTCGATTGCGTTTTCTGATTATTCGCGTTTCCTTTCTTAATCTGAGCCTGAAATAAATTGGCAATGCGATATATAGTCAAAATGCTCCCCCCCCCTTTTTTTGTGTGTGTGTGGGGGGAGGGGGGTAGATTTTTGGAGGCGCAGAATCTTGTGCACCACATGGTAATCGGTGACGTTTCTTCACCTCGTAATGTAATTTTCAATCACGTTGTACCCTTGATATTAATTGATAAGTCACATGGACTTACATTTATCGAATCATGACTCCTTTAAAAATACGTTGTCAATTGCAGTATGAATAATTATCTACTGATGTAGGTGAAGTTGTGCTGTATAAATGACTTGACTGAGGCGGGCATGTACTTTATGCTACCTGCTAATTATTTCAGAAATGCAGCCATATGGAAGAAAACATATCGGTGTGTGCGTGTGTGTGTATGTGTGTGTGCCCGTAGGCATACAGACTTTAGCTTAACCAGAATTACTCTTGTGACTTCAAGTTCTGCACCTTGACCTATATTTAAAATATCATAACCTTAGGTCGTTGTAGGATCATGACTGTGCTTTGCTAATGGCCTTCAAGGAAATATTATAAAATGTTTATTCCCTCTTAATGATCTTTATTTCATAGTCAAACTTGCTCTGTTCACTTTAATTTTGCACTACTTTTTAGGATTTCTTTTGTTTTTATAGTACTTGTTAGGATATCCGTCGGTTTTTACAGATGGTATAGCTGCAGCTGTTTATTTTACAATCACTTGGACTGAATATAATGCCCTATTTTGTTTCTACTTCAGTTATACACTGGCAAGTGATTTGAGTAAGATAAGCTATCCAGCTAGAAAGGGCACATATTGGGTCAGGGACAAGTCAAATTGTTATTTATCTGAACTTGTACTATACAAATTTAGTAATTATGTTTGGTTTGACAGATATTTTTCATTTATAATGAGGCTCTACATTTATGACCCCGCTGAAGACCCTTTAATTTACTAGACCCTTTAATTTACTTTGGCTAATACAGCCTGTGTCAAAATTGTACAGACGAACGTGTGCAATATTGGACAATAGTACTTCCATATGTATATAGCTTAGACAGTGACAGGTTAGCTAATGAAAAGTACAGAGTTCTGACTGTGGAACATGGTAATGACTACTAGGAAGTGGTTCTGGAAAAAAAGGCACAAATACAACTTACAATATCAAACTGTGATATTCATCTTCATTTAGAAGTTACATTACCTGCACATGACAAAACACGTCTCCCATAACTTGAAAATTTATCTACCAATTTGCAAAAATGATCAGTTTTCTGTCCCACGGGGGTCAATATGCGACTTTGTTACATATACACCCACTTGGACAATATGCACGTCAAGGTCATATGGTCGTCAGGACAGCAAGCGCTTTAATTTTCAGGTAAAATGTTTTCTCACTGCTCATTGTTAATACCAATGAGAAGCTTTTCTGTACTGATTGTTACCTATCTAATGTGTTAAGTGTGCAGCAGAAAATCAAGCGTTGACATAAAAGCATCTTTTTCAGCGTGATCACTAGAGATTGCGGGCATGTTGATTGTTTTTTTGTGTTTTTGTTTGGCGGTAGCTTTGTTTGATTGTTATCTATGTTTCTGCTTTTGGTTTGTGTACAGATGTGGGTGTGCGTTTTCATGTTGCTGACACTTTTCCAAAAATTGAATATGTAGTAACATGTAACACCATTGCTATGAATAACGTTTACCTTATGTTTCTGCGTTTGTTTTGTGTGTAGATGTGGATATATGTTTTCATTTTGACAAACATTATGTCCGCAGTTAAAAAGCCTATGTTCTATTTAACATAAATACATGCATAAATAACCCAAATCTATAAGTTCAGGTAAGTTACTGTTAGAGCATTATCAATTCCGACAATGAAAGCGCAAAGTCCTTTTCTATACCACCAACTGAAACGCTGTAGAGTTTGAAATCATTACATGGATTAATAGTTTATTTTGCCCCAGGAACAAATCATATTCCTGTTGTTTGAAATTTAAAGGTTTTACGCTTTATAAGCTCTTATATAAAAGCTGGTCATCAGCGGGGAAACAGCTCAAAACTTGTTGCGTTACCATTAATCCCTCGACAAGTCATTTTGATAACCGGCAGCACCATGTTTGCATTTTGATATAAATATCCAGAGGTGATTTATCATGTGATTGGGCGAACACGATATTTCTTTATTATTTTCAGGCCCACTTACAAATGTAGCCGACATTTACATGAATCAAATTTAA
>OZ026612.1:67126147-67151147 GCA_964020975.1 Hermodice carunculata
AACATGAAAACATGATCCAAACATAAGCGAATCAAATGTCTATATGATCTGTACTGGCGGCTGTGATATACCCAAATATGTTCAATATTTGGCTCACCAGGCCACAGTTTAAGTCAATAAGTCGATAACAGATCATGGAAGACAAAGACGAATAACAGGCATACCTGGGATATAAGGCGCACACACACACACGCGCGCAATCCCCCCCCTCCCAGTTCCTACGCCATGGGTCCTATTTTATTAAAAAAGACGACACGCAACACGTTGCAGATCGCAGATCTTCCTTGCCTCCTCCCCCCAAGATTGTGCGACGTGTGCATGTTTTTCGGCAACGCGGCTGTGGTTGCAAATTACTGTGCGCATTTGTAAGTTCGTGTTATCTTTCAATCATTTCGTTGCGATCTTCTGGTAATGAAGTGCACAAGTTGTTGTCGAGAGTTCTGCGAACGAAAATCAGAGCAAGCATATTGGAGAAAGGTGGTAGAAAGACTTTCAAGTGGTTGACGATATTTTCCTCGTTTTCTATCCCGTCAATATCTCTTCAACAATGCTGATAGCCCATTAGCAAGATTTTCCATTAGTGTTATTTCTGACGACGTCGTTATAAAGGCAAGCTATTGCTGTGTGGCTGAAAATCCGTCTGATAGAAAGTGTATGTACCTTGCAGGGTTACATGTGGTCGCCCTTTTTTGGAGTCGAATGCCTTAGGACATTAGCAACCATACGAAGAAGTGACAAAAATCTGACAGAAATCTAAGCTTTTATTTACGAGGAAAAATATGCGCCCTTAAATATGACATAGAATCACCTAGGTGCTATGCACCTCATAGGGCTAAATGTCAAAATTAAATTGACCGTGTGCATTTCCTTTTTGTTTACGGTCTTTAATAGTGGCCCACTGGTACTTGAAGGGATAGACCTAGAAAATTCCTATCAGTCAAATTGTTGGAATATTGCTTCGCAGAGATGTCCCCACCAGCAGTAGTGAGCTAATTTTTGTATCCACCTTTGATCTCGCTCTCTTCATTGTACCCTTCAGTGTTTTTATATAAATCCATGACATTTGCTCATTTGGAGCATTAAACTCATGGAACTCAAAATAAGTTTTGAACGAAAAGGTGTATCAAATTTTTTAATGGCACTAATGTTTGAATCACATTCCAGCATTTTACTTTAGTATGTAAATGGCAACGGCTAAGAAATACTAATTTTGTCTCATATCTATTTCTGATAACCCTAAAACCACATGCATTTACGTGATTTCTTTATTGATATGCAATAATTAAAATGCCTACAAGGATTTTGTCCCCACGAAATACCTTAATATGTTTTGTATAATTCTATATCTGATACAAACCCACCATTAACGCTAAAACAGGACAAAAGATATCAATAATATATTTTTGTGTCAACTATAGCGATAATTATATTATACAAAATTAAAGTACAACATCACGAAATGCACACAAAATCTTTTAAAGTTTTTAGCAAAGGAAAAAGCATTAATGCAAACATAATGATTCACCAGGGGATGCCGCAGCACATTTACAGGTGAAATCAACAACATGCCTTTATCTCTATCATATGCTGTAAACAAAGCTGCCAATCTTTATCATGCATGAATAAACTTCCATGGTGTCCTAGCAACAGCATGCATAATCCCCAAAAGAGCGAAACTGATACTAAGCGTTGGCTATTTTGATATAAATATATTACAGATGGTACGCATTGTAAGGGCTTTATTTTTGACCTTATTCCAATATCTCATAACATCCACCGATACTATGTATTGTTTTTGATTAATGTTTCATTTATAACGATCTGACAATTTGCTTTCAAAACTGCTTTTTGTTTGCGAAAATATCTTTACAAATAAATTACGCTTATCAATTGCCATGTAGTATTTTTATCAATATCCCATTTACAATGATTTGCTATCTGCTATGCTTTTGCAACAAAAAAGCCTATTAATTTATGATTGACGTCACGTGTCTACTATATTTTGATACAGACGCTTTTACAAGATGACAGTTCTTGAGTTCTTTACTAGTTTAATGGTTGTATAACAAAGGTTTTAATTTGACGTCGTGGGTTGTGCATCACTAAGTATAATTAAACGATATACATTCTGTGAAGACTTAATTGCTTCCAAGTGAATAGAAAATCGCTTTTCGTATTTATTTTTATTTGTTGAGCTGGCAGTTGCAGTGTGCATAGATAATCTTTAATCGCGAATGTATTTTAACATCGTATTTTACGTACTGCATAGATTTAATAATTATCCATGTTTTTCATGTATCAAAAGTCAGAACATAGACATTTTCTTTTTCGACCATCATTATACATTTTGGTAAGACAACAGAAATCATCAATGCCACAGAAGACAGAAAGACCCAGCCTATGACATTATTCAGGTGCAAACACACGGGCAACAGCATGACATATATTAAAATGGGAATTAAAGCGTGCAACAAGTATACTATCGTTCCGACAGAGTAGGTTAAATTTAACACAGACGGCAAATAATGTGAAAAGGTAATTTCCAGAGATTAGCGTATGTTTAAAGTGTACTCTTAAGTTGGATCAGTAAATACAGATCATTGAATGATGAATTATTAGAAGTTCTCGAACATAGGAACATACTATAATTTACAAATGAACAATTAGTTTGATAGATGTTATAGCGAGTAACGCAAGTGTTTAAAGAACTGTCAGCCTATGACTCTTGTAACAGTTGAGCATCAATGGTACATGGCATATAAGACTGTGATGGTACCTATAACACGGATAATGTAAAACCGACTGTCACTTTTCTTTTTCTGTTTGCTGCTTTTACATTGTTGAATGTATGTTGCAGCGTTAGACCAAGGAGCCTATAGGCTCCTTGGTTAGACATATCATTATATCTGGGTGCCAACCCGGACATTTTGTTTTTCCAAGAATTCTTTTTCTTTCTTTTTTTTTTCTTTCTTTCTTTCTTTCTTTCTTTCTTTCTTTCTTTCTTTCTTTCTTTCTTTCTTTCTTTCTTTCTTCTTTCTTTCTTTCTTTCTTCTTTACGACCAGATTTGTCCGGAGTTTTTCTCGGACCCTACTCTTCCGAAAACCACCAAACTTGCCATGGTGACCGACCTACCAGTGAAATTAGGCACCTGACTTGGAATAGTCATGATGTTTAAAATTATACAAATTATGGGCAATTCAAATTTTAAAAGCTCCATATCTTCCGAACCATTGGAGATAAACACAAAGTTCTAACTTACACATGAAGGTTTGAGACATTTGTCATTGAACAGTGAACAAAAGTTCTAGAAGTGCAACTAAATGTGGCAAGTTTGAGGCTTTTTTGTCATGTTGATTGTCTGAATAAATACTTGTGGAAGGGGAAAAAGGGGGCACATTGTGTTGAATATATAATGATTTGTTACATTGACACAAAATAATTTACACTGTAATCATGAATTATATATGAAGTCAAGTCAGATTCACATGTTGAAGTATTTAATGGAACCACCATCACTCAATACTTCTTGTGTAGTACAGCTCATAATCGCCATGCAAACCCTATTAGGGGAACCCCATGTTTGGGTCCAATGTAGCTACGAAACAGTTCTGCTCATTGCTGATTGGCTGAAGGTCAGGTTTTAGACAGGGTCCACTGAATATGCAAGCCTGCCAACAGTGCTCTTAACTGAGCCTTATCACTGGACATGCATGTTTGGGCAGCTGTGTGTCTGTAGGAAGATGGGAGGCAGGTTGGTCATAACGTTTTCCTGCTTGGATAACTGTCAGGCCATTTTTGTATGTGACTGGTGGCTCAGGTTGCCTGTCCAGTTGCCAAGGACCCTGGGTCTGTTAAACAGGCATCACCTTGAACACGAACCTACAAATGATGCATTCTTCTGCTATAAAAATTTGAAAGAGGTGATGACTGGGCTCTCTCTCTCTCTCTCTCCCTCTTCCCTATCCTTCCTCCCTCTTTATGTCTGGGTGCCAACACAGATATACTGTTTTTCTTTCTTTCTCTCTCTCTCCCTCCTCTCTCTCTTTCTTTCTGTCTCTCTCTCCCTCTCTCTCTCTCTCTCTCTCTCTCTCTCTCTCTCTCTCTCTCTCTCTCCACAACATAATTTGCCCAGAGCTTTTCTCAGACACCGTACAAGCTACAATATTTAAACTTGGCACGGTAACAGAGCTAGTAGGGAAGTTGACTATCTGAATTTAGACACAGACGTTTAATGGGCACATATAGGTTTGTAAAACCCTATCAATATAATGGACAGTATATGAAAGTTGTAGAATTTGACATTATGCTAATGAGGGGCATTCAAAACTTTAAAAGTTAAATATCTCCAAAACTATTATAGATAAAGAATCCATTCCAACTTCACTTTGTTGATTTGTGGCAAAGACCCACCCAATGAACTATGAACCAAAGTTATAAGATTTTAATTCATGCAAAATCCCCCCCCCCCATTTCCACTTCTGGCCATTCAGTTCTGTTTTGATATTGTGTCCTTTTCGACAAATCTGTTTACTGATCTGTGCGATTATTTTATCCCGTCTCGAGATATTCTTATATGACAGAACGATAAGCCATGGATTACTTGCAGAAATAAACAGCCTCTCCGACAGAGAAAACGAGCATGGAAACGTTTCACGCGTGACAGCAACAATCTTTTTTCTTGAGAATCAAACTGCATAATTTGAAAAGTGTTTTTATATCATGTTAAAAGTCTCCCTGATCAATGCCCATTTCATGTAAATAATTCTTCCTGGCCGATGCCTGTTTCATGTAAATAATTCTTCCTGGTCGATGCCTGTTTCATGTAATAAGTCTCCCTGGTCGATGCCTGTTTTATGTAATACTGTATCTTATAATCTAAATCTAAATAAATATATCCCGAGTCCTGAGTTCTAAAATTCGCCCTTTACTTTTATTGAAACTCTCACTCTTGAATATTGTTTCTTTTTATAGAAAAAAAGAAACGTAACATTGTTGTTAACGCAATCTGTTGTTCCATGCATTCATACTTTTCTAAAATGAGTGATGAGCTGGATTCTACTGACACTTGTCCCCCAAAATGGTGGAGCCTAGGTTACAGAACACAGGGCTCCAAGCTCCATCACTCTATACCACCTCTTCTGGGTAACGTTCTCTCCTTTCTACAGGACAGGTTAATGCCGATCTTGGCAGAATCTTTGTTTTGGGCAAAGAATGGAAAGTAACATCCAATGCAACTAAATTGGTAGCTCTCTCGTTTCCTTCTTGGCAAAATAAACCTGACCACCCCCTGTACGACTTGGTGATTCTGCCATGCCTGATGGCAGCAAGCATATACATCTGGGCGTGATCCTGTCAAACAAAATTATATGGAATGCCCATATTAACAGAATTGTTGAAAATGCAAGAAAGCGCTTGACTCTATTTTATAGGCTTCAATACAGATTATCCAGGAATACTCTTACCAGGTAGTATACAAGTATGATACGGCCCATTTTTTAATATGGATGTGTTATTTTTGCTAACTGTACACAAATTCTGGCAGAGTCTTTTGAGTCTGTACAGCATGAACCGCCTCGTATATGTCTGGGTGCTTTTAAATGCACACCACGTCATCTTTTACTTAGTGAGTTAGGCTGGACAACTCCAGCTAATATAAGTATATATTTCAAGTTAATCCTATTATATAAAAGGGTCAATGGACTTACCCCGGCCTGTCTCTCGGATCTGATACCAAACAATCCTGGTCATGTTACCCCTATCATTTTCAGAAATCGTAGAGGGCTGAAGGAATTAAAACACACTTCTAAGCGATTTGGTGACTGTTTTATTCCTTCTACCATTAAACTTTCAAATGACATTCCTGATGACATTAAATCATTAAATACACTTTCCCTGTTTACACCAAACCTTAAAAATACTCTTTTGTCCGTAGAACATGTTCCACCCCATTACTCGTACTGCTATAGATTTCCTAGCATCGTGCATACTCGGCTACGGTTGGGTTTGTCCAATTAAATTCCCAGCTCCACGGATTTAATTTTCTCCCATCATTTACATATAGATTCTTACATCCCGATGAAAGTATGTTTCATTATATTTTACAGTGTTTTCTTTGTTCTACTATCAAGGCATCCTTACTGAAAACCTGCTTGTGGAATGTTGGCTCCGGGAGTGAATCCTAAATTGGTAGTCCATTTAGCCGGTGATTTATAAATTGATTACTTTATTTTTGGAAATGAAAGCCTCTCTGCTAGTCTTAATTTCGAAATATTTGATGCAGTTCACAAGTTCATCTCTGAGTCCCGGCGATTTTTGTTCTGAATTTGACTGAGGGCCTTTGCTAGTCCTGACTACAGATTTAGAGTCAGGCCTGCTTTCCTGTAAGGATTCCTCCCCCGTTGGCAAGTTCAGTGCAGTAGAGAAGGGGTGTAACTTTTCATACTTGTGTATCTTTACCTCGCATAGTATTGCAAACTAACTTAGATTGTGGTTGTTCATAACATATATCATCTGAAGGGGTCAACCATTTTATGCTTATTATCTTCATTCATGTCTACTTGTATTTAACTGACTTTGCTCGGTCAAGTTATAGCTTACTTATAGATGCATATGACTCTGATTTTGTTCTGTGTCTATTTCTTTGATTGTTTCTGTCTCTCTGTCTGTCTGCCTGTCTGTCGGTCGGTCTGTTCACCCACCTGTTTGCCTACTGTCTGTTTGGTTTGTCTATATACAAATACATAGCACCTGTGACGTCATAAAGAATTGCATCCATAACGCTTATTATTTTCATCTCGTATAGTTTTGCCCTCGTTGCAAAAAACTCTAAAATATATGGGACCACTTACATGCATGTATTGCTACCACGGTCAATTCGGTTCTTTATATTTGAACTCATCGAATGAAACAAAGAAAGTCAATAAAAGATTTTATTTTAAATATATTACTAAGTATTTCCGTGCATATATTCAATCATATCCTCACGTTTTTTCTTTTCAATTAAAGAAGAAAAAAACCTGAAACTTGATACTCACGGAAAACTTTCCCATTCAAATCATCTGCACTTTTCACAGCGTATACGTACTAATATTTATACATGTGTTACAGTGTATCTATGTAACTCATAACGTACGCTTGTAGCCGGCACGCCATACGCCATAATATAAACTAGACTTTGCCTGTATTTCAGGCTCATCCATTGCATGTAAACGCACAGTGTTGAACTTTTTTCAAGACAGCATCATAGATGTGTTCGGCATCCTTAGATAACCCGTATAAGTTATAGGCAACCTATATGGCCAGCTGCATTTCTGTAATTATAGGCCAGATATGTTATTATTTTCTGGTAGAGCCTTCGAGATATTAGCCATATAATTTGCCAGGTAATGTGATGGCTATTTCTCGCTGAATAAAAGATTGACATAGAGATAAAAGAAGATTTAAGGACATCTTGTGAGCGCCGAAGAAACCCTCTCATGAAGCCTGGGCAAGCGTCCATCACCTCGTCGGCAGGTCATACACGAACTTTGTCAGTCTCTGTGATATGGTCATCCAGAAGTAGTGAAACTGCTACAGCACTTATTAGTTCTTTGAGTAGTCAAAGCATAAAGTCATTAGGTCTGATCCCTCTTAATCTTAGTATAATGACTATTTTCGTGTAGCAATTTGACCAAGGGCTGCTTCAATAATTTTATCTGAAAGTATTATTTTATTCTTCATGATTCAACACAATTATAGTGTAATGAGGGCAGATAAATAGTCACCACATGTCAATGGAACGTGGAACACTATTATGGGGGAAAACATAACAGAAGACTCTGAGCGTGCTCAGCCCCTTTGTAATTGTTAACCTCTCAAGTGTATTATGGAGGGCAGGTATGATGTAAAAACAGAGGTCTTGCATTAAAAAAGGTGATAAAAGTACCATCCCAAATACTAAATATTATATTATTTTAGATTATATTATATTATATTATATTATATTATATTATATTATATTATATTATATTATATTATATTATATATATATATAACCGTCTTGGGTGGTTTAAGGGCAATTTACACTGCCCACAATAAATATATATATATATATATGAATAGGTCCCACAACCGGTTTGTGGGTCATGTCCATTGTCTGCAGGTCAATTGTAATCCTCAAACCGGACTATGGGCAGTATGTACCAAGTATAGATTACCACAGTTTCTGGGCATTTAAAGCTTCCGATAAGATCTGGGAAGATTTGCTAATTTGTACATTTCTGAAACCACCTAGTTAGGACATTGAATTTAAGGCAAACATGGTATATGCGCATTTTTCAACTGCCCATAAACAGAACAACTGCCCACCATACGGTCTGAGAATTACAATTCTGCCCATAAACCACCCAAGACATAACTATATATATATATATATATATAAGCAGACGGCATGGAATTCATTATCGATCCTTCTTTCAAGAGTTAGTCACATGACAAATTGTACATGTAAGGTTAGTAATCGTGACTTCAAATGGCGACTGCTCTCTTATCAACGTGTTTCTGACTATCCATTTTTTCCTTTTTCTCTTAATAGCCCCTTCAAACTGTCATTAAAGCTATACGGGTTTATCCTGCATACACTAGTGGAATTTCAAAAAAGGCGGAAAAAGTAGAAGAAACAGAACAAATTAAAATCGTTTGGCAGCATTACACCATGGCCACACCTGAAGATACCCACGGAAGTTTTCGTCCCTTAAATTCAATTTCGACATACCAATGGAAAGGTCTTGTATTCCAACCTAAAGTTATGTAGCATTTAAGAATGAAAATATGATAATTGTGTCATGGGTGCAAAGTAATGCCCAATCAAACTTGAATAGATATATATAAGAATCTTCCTATTAAGATTACCAAGGGAACTGAAAATGTGGTCATAACATAGGGAGTGGGCCTATGTGAGTAGGGATAAACTTTAAGTAAGGATACACAAAAAGGGTCTGTAAATTGGTGGTCTTAATGTAGAAATGGTCTCTTGATGCAGGTGATCTTAATTGGAGATTTCACTATATGTATATGCATATATATGCAAATATATGTGTATGTACATGTACATATACATATACATGTATACGTATATACACATATGTCATAGTGTAATATACATATATATATACATATATAACAATTTCTACCCATATTTGTACCTACAAAGTCCGTAGCACAAGCGCAAGTCTTCAATCTTTCCAACCGAGAAATACGGCCTATTAACGATACTCTACCGAGTAAATCGCCACATGTTCAATATCTAATGCAAAAAATAGCGACTTTTTTAGACTGAGACGTACGTCCAGAATAACTACATATAAATGTAAAGCACGTTAAACATGTAGTGTATGTCTTAGTATAGGACTGCGTGCATGGTTTCAAGACTGAGCCATTCACATTTCATTGATTTGTATTCAGACTGAGTTATTGTCAAATTGGTAAAATCCAAACTGTAGCCACAGTGCCACATATTAGACAAATCAAACACAGAATATACACCTATTGAACAAGAGAAAGGGTCCAAGGGTACCCAGGAATGTTTGTATGCAAATTAAAGATATCAGTGCAGCAGTTTCAGGAAAGATTTACCTCCTGGGGTTACATAAAAAGAAACATCATGCCACGGAAGCGTGACCTGTTGAATAAACTCACAGAGGTCCACCTGAGATACATCTCCTACAAGATTTGAAGCAGATCTGAACAGCAATTCTTGAGAACAAGTAAATATATATGTTTTGGAATAATGACGATGAAGTCAGACGTAGATAGCAGGTTCAGCTGATTCACAAATTAGCTAGGCTCAAAATTGTCACAAACTTAGGAACATTATAATTATGTGCACGGGAGTTCAGATACATGCACATATTCTTGTTTTTCTAGTATGAGTTCTACTGTTACAGAACACCTGCAACATGCAACAATTTTCATGAGTACACTGAAGAGTAGTTCTGGGTGTTTTTCCAAAGGCAAGTAGGTTTTGTTCAGATGCGCATAGTGTACCCACTAGTCTGCATATAAGCAACAAAAGCGTAAGAGCTTGATAACTGAACCTGTAACCTGAGGTTCATCACAATATTATAGTGCACACATTCGTTGTGGCTTTATTTTGATTTTTTGTACGTTATGAACTCCATTAAGTAAATTAGTGCGCTTGCGCGGACGTAACTGATGTACGACTCTGTAGTGATATGTGCCGTACAAAGACTAAAAGCCCGCCACTTATTTGATTGCACCGTGAGGGGTCACCTTATCACATTGCTTTTACATAAGGAATTGCGGTGATTTTCACAAATATGGATTCAGGTTATTAAATATAAATATACATCCAACTAAACGGTAAGCCATATCGACAAACTTGTGAGACATTTTTTCCATATCTTACTCACATTGGTAATAATCAGACTATAGCTGCAGTTGCTCCAGTATCTTTACAACTGAAAAACATCTGTTTCACTGTAAAATAAGAATAAACATGAAATCAGATTCTACCGTAATTTACTGGGGCTATGAGTTGGACAGCTAACACTCAATTATCACTAAAACCTGGAATCTCTCAGAAAATAGCATGAGAAAAATACGCATTGGTACGGACGTTACAGCGCAAATTGCATTACAAATTATCTTTGCCACAATTTTTGTGCTCCATACGTATACGTTACATCAAAAATGTTAATCTAAACATTGAAGAACAAAACAAAAAGAACACTAAAATCTTATATGATCGCCCATAATAACTGCCTGTATGTTCCAGCTGAAGAGTACAATGTAGCATAAAGACATCGATTTAAACCTTTTAAATACAACGAAGTACACTTTTGTGCCCAATCTTTATCAGGTTGTGATATATATTCCCATCAAGATTCTCGATCATTGCAATCTCATATTTATTCTTATTACCATGATTTGCAGAAAGTTGGGGGATAACAATGTTTGTAGGTAGCGATTTATTTGCATACATAGTAATTTCTTAAAAGCTTTCAAAATAAATTCACGTTAGCCGGGTTTCACATTATGCATTAATGTGTCAAAACGTACCATCGTTTGTGTTTTTGGCATGACGGCCATACATGTACTTGGCGCAAACTGACGACAGGTGGCTTCATGAAACCAATATCAACCTATGCGTACTTTTGAGAGAAACAGACATGTATCAGGTTCAACTGTGCAGACCATCTTACGGGAAAGGTCACGAAAGCCATACACGCACGCTTGTGTTCACAGTCTACAAGTGAACAGCTGAATAAATGGTTTCTAATGAAAGTGGCAACCGAAGCTGTGACTATTTTTGGTCGAACGCGACCTAACGTATGTTTTATGCAAATTAAGACATATAAACTTAGACTCAAAGACATCCTTTGAAACTCCTTTATCTGGTGAACTCTAAGTATGCCGTACAGTAAGCGGCATCGCATTTGTTAAGAGCCAAATTTTACGCCCGCTGACCTTAATTAGACGGGAGGATGTAAAAAGGCTAATCGAAGCGACATGCTATGGCAAAATGCTTCCCTATTTGACGCGATGCTGCTAATCATATGTCACCGTCCTGTACGCCTCATCAGTCGCTCTATGGCAGAGTGACGTCTAATTATTCCGACTGCTTCGTGTGGTATGAGTGAGTAATTTGGGTACTCAGTGTTCCACTAAGCCAGTTTGGTCACGTAGCATCCCCTACACTTTTCGGTTTTAGTGGCAACTCCAGACAAAATGAAGGAGTTAGAATGAACCACTACAGCCAGGGGAAAATGTTGATTTCCTTCAGGCCCTAATCACTGTTTAAATTGATTCTGTCTTCGCTTGTGCTCTTTTGCAAAGCTTGAGTCAAGCAGCTCATTTATTAGTTCAACCATAATGTTTTGCTTTGATTCCTTGGACCAAGCATTGTACATACTCGCCCGCACTGGAGACGCTGAAGGGCCATAGGCCTTGATCTTTCACAGAGTACTTTTTGGCCCCTCCCTATAAGGAATTTTAATTTGACTGACGATGGTACTTTGTTGGAGAGACTTCAGTCGTGACTGCTAGAAAATGGCCACTTATTGTTTGCATTGGACGTCGTTATCTGTCCGAAACCCTTTTCATTTCTGTGTCATTTTCCCCCTTTTTGTATAATAATTGTGTTCGTCTCCATTTTAGCTGAATAATTACTCGTGCTGAAAAGGACTTGTTTTGTGATCATACAGTACCCCAAAACTCATGATCAAAAAAAAAAAAAAAAAAAAAAAAAAAAAAGAAGAAAGAAAAAGAAAGAAAAAATGGAAGAACTAACATCAGATTCGTACAGTACTGCTTACGCAGATTATCAAAAAGTTCAACATCTCCTCATAAAACGAATGCTTTCACATCTCACACATCTCCTTAAACTAACATGCTGCAAATTAGTTCGCGTCCTGTTTACATCACCGCTGTTTATACTTTCCTTCGGAATTTCACTTCCTCGGTAGCGTTACTATACCCAAATCTGTAGTAGACGGTGCGTTATGAATTGTGGGCATTTTAGGCATGGTCTCACTAATATTTCTATTACCGGGACTGATATCCATGAAAAATAATAAAACACTGAACATTCATCAACTTGCAGTACTGATGAAAGATGCACTTTTATCGCGCCTGACTGCTTTGGTTTATTCGCGTGTGAATAGAACGAATAGAACCGTGGACACTTCATAAAGGTTATTCCATAGTGAGATCAGTATCCCCTCAAGGTATTTTCCCCCCAAGAGCCATTATATTTCCACGTCCCGTTTGCTCTCCTGCGCTCTGTGGGAGACTATACTGATGAGACATTTCAGTGAACATACTCATAATTGAAACATCCCATAATTCAGTGAGGTTGTTAGAGTAACACGAGAGAGGCTGTCTGATTGGCCATATCAGGAAGTAGCAGATACGAATGTAAACTCTATCGTGGGGTTCACCATCCTTTAATAGCAACCAGACGTCGAGAAACAGGCGCAGTAAAAAGGTACGGTGAGATACGACTGATGATTTGGATGTGTTCGATATAACTGTCAAACCCTTGTTTGCAGCGAAAGCTTGTGTCAATGACAAAAATATTTTGGCGAGGAAGTCAAACTTTTTAACAACCCAGAGTCAGAAAAAAATGCGACTGAAACTTTGCATTAGCACTGCCTCTTTTCCCAAAATGAAGACGATCGTCCCTCCCTCCCCCCCTCCCCAAAAATTGAAAGATAATCTTTATATGAAAATCTTTACTCTTTAGGTGTGACCTAAAACTTTGCAGATAAATTTAGAGATTATAGTCTTTATATGCTATTTACACAATAGAAGATCAGGTCTGCATCAATAGTATTCACGTGGCTATTAAAACTTTAGTAACAAATTCAAGCTGGTTAAAAAAAACCGTTACGTACGTACCGTCAATAGTCACTCTATGTATGGCTTATGCAGTGGTGGGGTTTTATTCATGAAGCTAACACGTTGCATGCATATACACGAGTAGATTATGTAGCGTTGTGTGCTTAGCTAGTAGCTTGAATCAAATGCATATATTTCTCGTACCTTGGCCCACTACCAATATAATGGGGATCGTGCTTTATAATTCAGCACGTCCTTGATATAATGGATAAACAACAGTACAAAGCTGCGCTGACTTTTGTCTCTTCATCTCTGCAAGATCAGTACAACAGTTTCTGAAATTTTGATGAGATTAAACCTACTACAGAATACTTTTTGCCATTACAAGCGCCATATTAAAGTTCATGTTCGTGCTATTTTAGATAGAAAAGCAAGAAGAAAAAAAATCACTTAGGCCAAATCTGACGGGAATTGTTTTAATGAGATGGAGACAGATGTCAAAAACAAAACAAAGGTAAGAACACCCTACGGTGAAGGTAGCATCCAACTTCACAAAGCAGCGTGGGAGTGCGCTTACACTGTGTGTTCTAATACATCTAAGACTTCACAGAAAAGTATTGATTTCTTTTTATTTTTTTTTTTCGTAGAATGCAAGCATGCACAGAGAGACTATCCAACTTGTAAAATGAATAAATCTAGTTACACCTGTGGGGTTCATTATTTGAAGTTCATGACGCGCTGCCCTTTTCTTTTATGTATTGCCAGATACGTTATACTCTGCAAGAAAATTACGTTTTCAATATAACAGGGAACATTATCATTCAAAACTGTTAATTACGCTTGACATTAACGCCTAACAATACGCGATATGCTACAATCTTTGACCTAATGCTTATCGGAACCAGCAGCTTCAGTTTGAATCTCGTGTAGATGAATCCACAGAGAAAGTGGTTCCAAACGTAGCTGTAAGAGTCTGCCAACTAGGGTCTTTCAGTGCTCTGACGGGAGTGTTTCACGGAAAGCGCAAATATGATATTGCGTCAAATTATGGACTGAGGACAGGCACACCAAAACTGCAGATTTATCTACGCAAACACATACCCCTTTGGTACAATCTCAGTAGATTTTCCATGTAGGCGTGCTGAAATAGATAACAAAATATCAAATACAGATCTCCAAAAATATATCTCCTGGCTATAGAAATAGCCAAAACAATTAAAAGATATCGATTTATTGTCATTGAGTTAACATTTACCTTTTGAATGAGATAGATATGGAAGTTGTACCTGACAATGGAACAAACACTATACAAAATCCAATTACTATTCCTCTATTGCTGGCTATAAATATATATTTGACGATCCAAAACAAACATTTTACATACAAAGAGGCGCACAAAATTCCCACTGCCTTGTATCTCAATACGGTTGATTTCAAAATTTTTAAACCGAACCAAAATAAGACTTATGTCTGATCTGGCGTGAAAGTTAGCGAGTTTTGATGTTGATGCCTTGTACACAAACATCGGCAGCGGAAACGCCATCTTGTGTCGGTAAAGTGTTTATGCACAAATTAAAAAAAGAAAAGAAAGAAAGAAAGAAAGAAAGAAAAAGAAAGAAAGAAAGAAAGAGAGAAAGAAAGAAAGAAAGAAAGAAAGAAAAAGAAAGAAAGAAAGAGAGAAAGAAAGAAAGAAAGAAAGAAAGAAAGAAAGAAAGAAAGAAAGAAAGAAAGAAAGAAAGAAAGAAAGAAAGAAAGAAACGAAAAAAAAAAAGTTGTTGGCGTAAGTAATAAATTTGTATCCGAAGTGTAGCTCATTATTATAGCTTATTATCATAATGAGAAACACTTCAGCAAACAGGTTATCAGACGTGCCGTCACTTCAATTTACCTAACTGTGTGAACAAATTGTTGTGAAATGCGCAAGGTATGTGTATTTCTGAGCACTCAACGGAGCTAGTGTGCTTAAGCCGCAGACAAGTGTGGTATATTGACATTTTTTTACATTAACAAGTAAAAGATGTGGAGGAAAGGATAAATTGCTGATGGGTAATCCTGGGTCTTCTTCTCATAAAAGGGAAAAGAGACATGCTTCGAACTACAGTATCGTCAAAGATGTTTACATGGCTACTGGTTGCAGTTCAAAATTCTATGAAAGTTCAGTAATCCATGTGAAATAACTATACTACTTCTGCTTTTCTTAAACCCTCCAAAACTGGCCACACACAACACATCAGCATATCAATTGGCAACGTTGTTGACCATGTTCGTAACTTAAGACTGTATGTAAAAGTATTTAGATCATGCCCAGTAAAACTACATAATATCACATACATATCTTTCTTTCTTTTTTTACCCTTTCGTCCTTTTATCTTACTACTATATTATCTTATATTGAAACATTTTTAGCATTTGTATATCTTCTTCTCTGCAACTGTTCTCTTTGTTTCCTCCTCCATTTTAGAAATATGTTGATGATACCATTCGAGCAGGAGTTAACATTGGTCTATGTAAATTTCTACGAAGGCGAGAATGCGCAAAGCGAGAATGCGAGATACGCGAGGTGAGAATGAGAAAGACGAGAATACGCAAAGCGAGAACGCGCGAGATGAGAAACGAAAATAAAAAAATACACAGCGGGAATGCGAGAGCGACAGAACTACGGAAGCACCATATGCTGTTTTCATATGGCGCCGTAACAGGAGGCATCATGGCTGACATGTATCAGCAGACAACAACCATAATCACTGACCAGAAAGGAATCACACCATGACAGACAATGCGAAACTAACACTCATTGTTATACATGTTAAAGGTTAAGTAAATGCAATTGCCATGGTTACCAGACATTATATCTTAAATCTAATAGCATCATTAACAGATGATACCGTCGTCTCATAATTGGCCGTATACGCATAAATAGCAACTAAAGTTACACAAAACTAATCACAGTTTGCAAACGAGCTTGCTTGCAAGAACTTGATTTATTTACCATTGGGCACTTTCTTTTTTAAAAAGCTAGAGAAGCATTATATCACAGCTTTCTTGTTTGGATTATCTTCTGGTTCAAATCTCCATAGAAGGTTACATATCTCAGTGGAATATAATTTCTTGTAGTACCTGAAAGTGCATCATGACAAGTGATGACATTTTAATGGCAGGTTTTAATGATTAACTTTCATGTGTATCACCAGGTATCTTGTCTAAGACGTCAAACTGAGGAAGTGTGGCGAGGTTTCTACATTTAATTCTTGTATCTTGGTGGTTGCTCCCGTCCTCTTCATCATTGAATACTTATTTAATTAACTAATGGAGGGTTTATCTCCGTAAATAGTACATCTTCTAAATTAAACTGTCCATTTTACAACCCGTATCAACTGTTCCCCTTTCTTAAAGATGTGCTTGTGAAAAATTTACATAGACACAGCTCTTGGTCCATTTATTATGGCCATAACGACCCGTTTTCGCACATATGATTTGATGAATACTTTACAATCGGGCCGAAAAAGAAATATAGCGGCCGCTGTAATATACTAGTCTGCAATTGGCTTTTCGGACAAAATATTTTTCATACCCGTTATTCGCATACGATAGTTCACTACCA
The DNA here is from genome assembly GCA_964020975.1 of Hermodice carunculata. NCBI lineage: Eukaryota > Metazoa > Annelida > Polychaeta > Eunicida > Amphinomidae > Hermodice > Hermodice carunculata. Next base: position 67,143,088 of record OZ026612.1, read on the forward strand.
ATCAGTAACAAAACTCAAAAATTAGATTGAATAGACATATTTCCCAATTGCCTTTCATTAACACGTAAGGGTCGGGCAAACCAAGCATCTACTGCCCTGCATATCTTATCAGTAAGTTCATCTGGCATGTTGGAAATTGAATTTTTGCACTTTTACGAGAGCAGTCTTATGACGCACCGTGATTGCCTTTGGATTAGTCACTTTAGAGGATCGATACGCCATTTCGATCGTTTGGGATTATATTCCGTCTCTGCAAATGACAAGAACCATTTCAACAGACAAGTCATTAACTTTCGAAGCCGCGGAGACATTCACGTGTGTTTTTAATCAACGGGCTTTTAATGAATTGCTAGATTAAAAGAAAGAATACACAATAAATACATAGGGCGTTAATAATAACCCATATGCTCTTTAATCTGTTTGTATTTCTTCTGTGTTAAGCAGAGATTACCGAATCTGCTGTAAGTATCTGAGGAGCGACCCCGCTCTTCAATCCGCAGTTGACATTATGTCCTGGGGGTCCTCATTGACATTGTCTGCATTGTGGTCCTGGTTTTGCGTGAGTGTTTCTTGTTGGAGACATGGGTATGCGTCTTTGACATAGCTTCACTAACTTCTCAGCTTCCAGGCATATCTTACAGTATAAATTGATTTCTTGCCAGACGAAGTTTCTACGTTTTGCGAAACGTGTGCCAAGCTCCCCCCTCGCCAATGGTACTGTGGTATCGTAAAGCATATAATGCTGGGACCACTGGGGTAAAGTGATCCGACCGCCACATCGTGGCTTGCAGGGACCGATAGTCATGCTGTCTAACGGCTGCTGGCAATGTAGTCTTTATCGCTCAGCTGCCAAACGATCTGCGTATTCCAATTCAGTGGCCTTCATAATTGCCTTCTACCCGTTTCAACTACATCTTTCCTCCCCCCCCCCCCCCCCCGAAAAAAAACCATTCAAATGTGCCCAAGGCTTGGTCATTATGTACATAGCTTGAAAATCAACTTGTGAAGAACTTCGAAACGATGAAGTCTCTGGATGCATTCAACTGCACTGAGATTTATATACGACGCCCTGTGCTTTTCTTTGTCTTTCGCTCTGAGGGGACTCTTTCCACGAGGCTTAATAGACAACCACGCACGAGTAAGCGGAAACTTCACTCGAATTATATTTTGTGAAAGAACGTTTCAAGATTTTCTCTTTTTTATTCATTCCGCAGTATATGATGATATGAATTACGTTTTTCGCCAAATGAAAGATAATTAAACATAAGTAGCATCTTATATACGATAAAATACCAACTCTGATGCGAGGTTTAGCATAGCTATGCAATCAATTGGTTGTGATCGTTATATGATGTTATATGTTACTAAACTGTGACAACCGGGATGTTACATCCAAAGGTTTGTCTCCTACCGAGTCCTAGATCAAGTTATCTATCAGCTATACATGAGAAACATTCAAATGTCATTCTATCGATTTGCTCAAATTAAAACTAAGCGATATAATGGGGAAAACTTCCTAAAATGAACCTTACAACCTTTTAAATGCCTCTATTTTTTGTAAATAAGGAAACACAAATATTGCATCGTAAGAATACCAAACTGAGTACAGTTTCTGTTTTACAGTAGATTGGGGCAAGAGGCCCCTGAGGGGTCAAACGTCCCTTGCCATACACGCTACATCCGTGAGAGCTACGACGCCCTCTAGCGGCATGAGTATGAGGGGTCTGTTTGGGTGATATGTGTGCTTTACTTGTTGCACCAGGAAACGACCATCCAGGTAAGTTCGGCTTTAATTTGTATTTTACCTTTACTTGATGTATATTTTGGCGTTGACATATTTGTCAGAAAAGCTGAGGGAACTTGAAGAGCACCCATTCGCAGTTATAAAATAAGACAAACCTCCTTATCTCAACTGATACGCGGGTCATCAAATCTAATGTCTGTGAAATGTGTGACAGCAGAACGAAGCTGTTTAAACATTACCACTTTGGGGTAAACACGCCCACACATACAGTAGCTGGGGCTAAACGCCTCTTGCCCCACCTTTTGAAAAAAAAATCATAGTTAAGTAAGCATGTTGGAGTGATTGATACTAAGTTTATGTTTTAGGCCTTTCTGCCTCTACAACCAGGTTTGTATTAGTTCAAGTCCCTATAGTGGGGACGGCACGATACTATTGCAATATTTAGGCCTATGGGAGGCCTCTGTTCCAATGTCCAGACGAGGAAACGCTGTTCTATCTTCACTGTAAGAACACATAGGCTTGTAGAATGCACTTGGGTAGGCTCTATGTACTATAAGGCTACATGTACATTCATTCCAAAAAGTGTGTCAGAGACTTCAGTAAATGTAGCATACACTATATTGCTGCAGGGACGCCACTGAATTTGGCCTATTATGGTCGACTCTACCATATCTGATATGCCCCTGTATCCGATAGTTGGTCGGAAATTTATGTCAACTTTTCATAGCAAGAAAACATTTTTGCTAAAATTGAATAATATTAAGGCGTTCTTGATAGTAGCACCATCGTTCATAAATTATAATTGATGGAGAACATTATGTAGAGGTTAACTCTCGCAAATTTCACTCTGACTTTCCAAACTCTGTGTGATTACTCACTAATTTGGAGACATCTTTCAGTAAAAATCTCGTGTATAATGCAAAATTAAGTAGGCAAATATACTATGATATTCAATTGTTTGGCTAAGCAACTCAGTAGAGTATGCAAGTACTTATATTTACTGAGATCTATTCATAATAAGTAAATCAGGTTGTCACCGCAGGAATTGAATTATCATGAGTAAACGATTTTCCGTGTGATATGTTAATATCGTGTGTGCATGTGTATGATACGCATGTGTGCGTGCGTGTGTGTGTTCAAAAGTTGTGGGAATAACCACTGTATTGGTCCCTGGTTAGTATTCAGATCAGATGAGTAATTTACGCATATCTTGCTGAAAACGGTCCATAAAAATGAGGGTGGGTAAGGGGTTTCCCGTACTGGCGTACTGGGGCTTTTTATTTACCGTACTGGAAGCCCTTTTATTTTACGTACTTCGTACTATCCAAAATTTTGAAAGATTTTTATTTTTCGTACTGCGTACTCTGGAAAAATAATTACCTGTACCAGCGTACTAACCCAACCCCCTTCAAAAATGTAAAACAGCTGGTTGTATGTTCATGCAGAGCATGCAGTCCCCTTTATCACTGATGAACAGTTAAATGGAGAGGCACTTACTTAGTGGCCGGAGTACCAGGTAACAGTGACTGTCAATTATTTTCTTTCGTCTGTCATATGGGAATAGTGGGCACACTGCTGTCGTTGTAAAATGCACACATCATAGAATAGATAAAAGCTGAAAATTGACCCTTCCCCTTTGACACTCGAGAAGGCTTTTCATCTACTAGGGTACGGAGCTCCTCTACCTGATAAACAGTTGTACCCAAAGTGTTGATTATTGCAGATTGTTCGTTACTATAAAAGACAATCAAGCCGTTGTAGCTACGAGCAGGGAGTCCTAGAGACTGCATTACATGTAGTTAAGGATGGAAAGGCCTTAACGTCTGCTGCGCTGTGGTACGATGTGCCCGCTACGCAGAGACATGTATAATGTTGTAAAATGCCCAGGAGTTGTACAATTTGCAAGTATCATAATAGTCCTGCCTCTGGATTGACACATCACAACACATCTGATCTATTTTTGACAACCATATGTATAAAAAAACATTGAAGGGACAGTTCTTGGCAACATTGACGGACCTTTGTTACACGTTTCTCACAAAGGGTGACTGGTGTTGTATTTTAACATTTTTCAAAATTATACGTGTCGAATTACTTTCTTTCTTTATTTCCAGCGACTGCGTGTCCAGCCAAGTGTCCGTTGATGAAAACCCTATACATTGCCACGTTCTAAAAGTTGATAACTCAATTTAAGTATTTGAACATTTTTATAAAATAAACGTGTTATGTGCCTTTTTTCGCAGTGAGCCAAGATAAGCAGTTGGTGATATCAGGATCCAAAAGTTGATCATCAAATTTCGTGTTATATTTACTATTAAAATATCGCAATAATGTTCTGGGAAGTCATGTTCTAAAAGGTATTGCAGTCACACAAATATTTTGCGCTCGATTAAAATTTCCCGCTATTTACTTTGTGGGAATCAGGTTTGCATGAACTAAACCACTTCTAAAATATATTCTAGACATACAATATTTCATTTTTGACCCAATTGATTCATAGACGTAAGGCTAACTGTCTAGTTGATAAAGGCAAATTTCACAGACAGATGACATGTTTGCCAACTTGGTGGTCCAGTGCACTAGATGTAACATAAGGAAACAGAACCAGTATCTGCTTTGCAACGCAAATTAAATCTGTGCATTAGAAAAATATTTGTTTGGTTTGTGATGCAGATGATCTTTGATACATCATCACACGTCACACCTCATTTCAAAGCCTTGTGTATATATATACATTATTCTTATTTCACGTAACTTGTACAATAGCACACACATTTCAGTTTGTAAATTTTATTTTAATTTATCCCGGAATGTTCCTTGGAGCATCTAATAGCAGTTTTAATGGTGCACCAGAAAGACCTTTTGCTTAGGGCAAAACGCCTCCGTGGGGCATTCTGTCGCAGGCAAGGGGTCCGTTTGCCCCAAGTAATGGGCTTTTGCCTATGCATGGAACAAAAAACGTTGGGGTTTTAGAACAAACAACACTGAGAAACCAAAACTTTTTCTCTCTCGTAGGTTACCTCTACACTCACCCCTTCTGTGGTGCTGGGTGGCCACTAATGCTAGTTGTCAATATATATCATGTTAACGTAAAGGTTCCGTAGAGGGACGGCTCCTTGCCTCACCCTACTTTACATTGATATACAGCGGAAACCCTACGAGGAGTCCGCACTTGACGGAAGTATTACATCATTATCTTTTCGCAAAAGTTGTGACTGATAGTCATGACCACAGCGCTTATATCTGGCAACAATGTCCATACCTTTAACGGAAGATTTTTTTCTTCCGCCGCATATCTCATTATATACATCCAGCCATAAAATGCTTTGGAATAGAATAACCTAAGGTGACATGTTAGCTGGGCATGCCATGTGAAGCTTGGCCTATCTTAGGAAGATAGGTGATTAGGGACTGATAGTGACCTTTCCCCACTGAACTTGTCAAGTGATCTTGGTGACTAGGGATGGTCCGATACTGGTATCGGGCATCGGGTGTCAGGTGGTATCGGGCTTTTTGGCAGTATCCTGTATCGGATTGGGTATAGAATTGAAAAGTTACGCGATACCTGATACAGGCAGAAAAGGGTAAAACATTTAAATTGAGTTGATAATGAATGGGAAAATTTTAAAATCAAATGTACATTAATTCATGCGTTCAATCTGAATAAATTTCCTTTCAAATAATATACCCTAATGCCAAGTCATATGTGCATTAGCACGTCTTAAAAGAAAAAGTAGACAAACTGCTTTTCTCTATAGCAAAAACCTTAAATTTCTGAATTTCCAATATAAGAAAGATAGCTTAAGTGTGCAAATAAAATAGAATTAACTTATCAAACATGAATGACTATTTTTACTCGCATAGTGTAAGGAATTTGGAACATATTCCGACACTACAATTATGTACATTTATTCCAGGGCCTGGTAATGAATAAACATGAGCACAGTAGTGTAGTTTGCATTTTTATTTTACTCACAAGTATTCTGAATATGAGTATCGATAATCGGATACTCAGTATCGGTATCGGATGGAAGCCAAGTATCGGATATCGGGTACGGATAAAATACCAGTATCGGACTATCCCTACTGGTAACCAGAATCAAACTACTGGAACTACTGACGTACTGTACCTTGCCCTCAAACTACTTTATTGTTAGTCACCCATGTATATTTTACCATACGTATTTATCATTGTAACATACAGCACATAACAGAAACGAATACAAAATAGCAAAACACCCACCCACCCACCCGACCCAAAAAACAGATAAGTAAAACAAATGAAAATTAAACAAAACAAATTAAACAAACAAAATGCATTTCCCACAAAACATAATCAATGAAAACGGACAGTAAAAGCTAACGAAAAAAAAAAAAACAAAAAAAAAACAGCGCAGCTAACCTGTGCGTCTTCTATGTTAAACTAAAAAAGGCAAATGATATAGTTTGAGAACTGTAAAAGAGCCATGCTGTAATGTTGTGCAAAAAAATGAGATCTACTATTCCGAAAAGGGCACCATCGGTACAGCTGGTAGGAATCACTCTCTTGTGGCATTACGTGCACATCCATATGGTTGCACAAGACTTTTATGAGTGACGCCCTGCTTGATTTCGAACTGTTAAAGGGCATGCTTATTGCATCCATTCTTTTTACGGTATGTCTCTTTTAAATAACCTTGACGAAAATTTAATATTCAAACGAGGTCCCTGTGAGGACATTGTTCTCTGTTTATCATTTCTATTGGTGAATATATATGTGTATATATATATATATATATATTAAAAGAACAGTCAGCTTTTTGTAAATTTCCAAGAGGGTATTTTCCAACAAAAGTATTATTTTGTCCAACAAAACTGTGCACAAAATATGATTAGTTCTTATTTTCAAACTTATGGCAACGGGATGCCATCCAAAGGCCATAAGCTGGAAACGAACATTTTGAACTCGTTTAGCATATGTCTTTAAACAAAATTTAGGTTGATATTCTATGTTTAGCAGAAGTTAAGTCAATTAACCTAAGTGCTTTTCAAGACCAAAAGGTAAATATATTTTCAAATCCATTTAACGTTACTAAAAGTTTATCACTTTAGACAAACTTAAGCAAAATCTACTCTTGATCCTGTATAACAATTTCACTTATATTTGAAAATGTGTTTTGTCTTGAAATTGATAAAAAGTCTTAAATTCACTAGTAAGAAACTCAGCAAGTTTACATATTTCAAACCAATTTCAAATCAAATATATTCTATCTTTGTATTCATTTTGAGAGTTTTTTGCCCCTAAGCATACAAACCTAATCGGAAGAAATAAGAACATGCGATTTCATTCAATCAAGGCCCTTTCAATGGGAAGTCAAATTCCATTTACATTCAATATTCTTACCCAATGACAAGTTTCATGTTTATCACAATAATTCACACAGCCAAATGAACATGTGCGTATCACGGGATTGTCATTTTGCTCTAGTGTGCGAGACAACTGGCTCATAATTATACTTTTATGTGGATTAAAGCCAGTTTTAATATGCGAGACGTTCAATATATTCATTTGTGCAGACCGGTCGCTGACAATCTAGTTGTGACCGAGAATATCGATTCAAAGTGTTAATATATTTTCCCTTATTAGGACTGTATTTCCGGAGAAAATCGCTGCCCGTTGAATTAATTATAAAGACTCCAGATTCATTTTTTTTTTCTGAAATATACATTCCTTCAGGTTTGAGTATATCGAAACTAAACCACTAACAGAGTTGGTTCAGGTCAATAGCTTTCCTCTGACGACATTTTGGTACATTATACCGAAAATAAATGCCTCGTCATTTATTCCTTAATTCGTGCGGAAAAAAATAGCAAGCCAGTTTATCCTTTGTGGGAGTTGTTCTCGCGCATACTACACTGAAGAAAGGAAGTCCCCTGCTCGAATATATATATTTTTTTCTTCGCAGTATTATGAGATGAAATTGGACATAATTCGGGCTTTTGTTGAGCAAGAGCATATGCTGCTGTTTAGAGGTGCTTTCGATTGATTTGTTCGCACGGTCCATTGCATAATTTCGTAGAACAGATCCAGTCGTTTGAAGGCTTGTGACATACATGTATTTAAGTCAAAGGTATTTGCTGTATCCCTTGAACTGTCGTTTATCAATATGAAGCACATACAGTCAAACCTGTCCATGGGCCCACCTGTCTTAAGGGATTACCTGCCGTAAGGGACCAGTCTCAGTTGGTCCCGCCAGTATATTTTAATTCAATTTTAGCTGTCTTAAGGTCCCATCTGTCATATGAGACTACTTTTTGAGGGTCTGACAGGTGGTCC